>JAIZAY010001247.1:0-18152 GCA_029531755.1 Holothuria leucospilota
ACCGACATAATAAGATCCAAGTTGAAACCTTCAGTATTTTATCAGTCAATAAATGACACAAAATAAAAAAAGGCGGGATCGGCAGAAAACACCAGTGGGAAGAGGCTAGAGCCAGTTGAGCCTGTAGCCTCTGTCGAGTCTTTTCCTGCGACAGTTTTTCCTCCTCCCTCTTGAAAACATTAACAGTAAACGTTGGATGTTACCTTCTGGGTTGTTGTCTCCCCCTGGAAATCGCGACGCAGGAAGCATCCGAGATCCGTTTGCTCGAGCCAGCAGTCAGTGTTACAGTGGCCTATCCTTCAATGGTGGAGCGCGAAGGCTATTTTCAATCGCTTAGCCTTAAATCAAGTGAGGGGTTAACAACGGCAGAAAAGCCTTGCAAAGGCTAGTGTAGCCTCCACTTGGATCGACGTAACTATCATTGTTAAACTTTCGCGTCAAACTATATAGGCTATCAAGGAATGATTTGCGTGCCAGAACACACAAAAATTTTGGCGAGTTTTGAAGGATTTGTGATATGTGAAACTATAGAATTAGCGTTAAAGTAGTACAATCGGTCCATTCGAAGTGATACCTCGCTCCGGCCCCATATTCCCGCCGCCCTGCCAACTTAGATACTCTCGTATCAATAAGTTTCAACTATTCTCATTTTGCTCAGTAAGGAGAATAAAAATTAAGAAAAGACAGTAGCATTTTTCACAATTTGAGTCAAAAGGCGTATCTACACGATGTCCTCAACCACAACCCCTACCTACCCTACCGCGTCCCGGAGTCCGTGTTTGACACAAAATACACTCGCAAGGCGTGGAATTGTTCTCCGCCTGGAGTGAACGTTCTGTTTCGTTCAGCGCCAGGGGAAAGTGGAGTAACGGAAGGGTGGTCCCCTCCCACCCTTTGAAAAATGTTGTTGAATGTTTAAGGGTCCGTGTGTAGGTGCCTTTGTGTGAAACCTTTGTGCAAGTTTTTAAGTAATTTACTGCACAAAATTTGTGACATTTTCATACAGAGGGAACAAATACGGGATTTCGTTCTTGAATGGTGGGGGGGGGGGGGGGGCAGTAGAGCGTAGCCGAGAATTTTCTTTGTAAGGGGACAAAGAACAACCTTTTCCTCAAAGGGGGGGGGGAGTCATCCCAAAATAAAAAGCTTATTTAATTATAATGCACGTAACATGTACTGACCCACTCGGGGTGTCAGCGTGCAGCATGGCATGTTCAATTACAATTGTACATATGGTACCGTATGTTTTTGTTACGGCTTCACTGGTTTATATGTTATTCATTAAAGATCTCCGCTGACTGGCGCCAAATTGGATTGATTGCCCAGCTGGTCATATTAATCAAGTTTGTTGTTCCGTATTTATTGTCTATCAAGAGAAACTCTTCCCGTTTTTTTCTTTTAAACACATCGCTTGAAATATATTGGGGGGGGGTGGGGGGGGGGGAGGCAAGCAACGTGGCTACAAAAAAGTTAGAGGCATGTCCTCCTGGCACCGTGCATGGCTACGCCTGAATGGGGAAGAGATGCGAACTTCCGCCCCCTGAGCACTACAATTTTTGAACTGGAGGGCGCACTTTCTCGCTTTTCAGCCACACATTTTCGTTGACTGTGGCTGCGGTCCCCACCCTCTCCCCAGCTTCCTACTACGCTGTGGCATAGGAACTGCAGAGCCAATTTGAGGGTGGGGGGAGCTATCATTCAAGCAGCCCAAAATATGTTCAAGAAAGTGGCAAAGCCTTTTAAGCGTCCCATCAAAATGACCCACGCAGGAAAAAAGCTGGCTGTGCTAAGCCCCGTAAGCCTCCCCCCCCCCACCACATCTCCGCTGTACCTTATAGGTACATCACATGGGTGAACAAAGCAATTACATGCGAGCGGCGATTTTTTCCTAGCATTTGAAATTCGGGGCGTTTTTCTCCTTATTTGTCCAATTTTCACCTAATTGCACAGATTCTTGTGGTGGGAATACCGCTTCTTCCGAACCTCGTCCTAGTTATGACTCGGGCCCCTGGTGGTCGGGGCCTCCCCTTTCCAATGACCTAAGAACACCACTTGGGGATATAGGCCTTCTCTGTTGCAATTTCAGGAGTGTCGTCTAGAAACCCAAAAAAGGACTACTCGTCTACCTATTTTTGGCTCGCCTCTAATTCGTTCTATTCCTACGGCGAAACGTCCTTTATTTTAACTCTTTGCCGGGAATTTTCTTGCGAAACTTGGTTTTCTTTTGGTCATGCGCAGACACTTGTACGAATAATTGCACCGTTAATTTGAACTTGACAGATCGTACACAACCGTGTCAAACTAGTCCCTCTGTGGTTAATTCCTACTTAAGCCTGTTGGCCAGTAAGTGCGATATGCTTGAAACATTTTCCTTTAGATTGGTACAACCGTTGACAACCATATATAAAGGCGTCATCGGTACGTGTTACAACCGAAATACCCAGCTTGAAGTTGAGTTGCTCTATCTTTATCATTCTTACCACGAGCTGGGAACCCGACCTCCAGGGTCAAATGAACATTCTCTCCCTAAACGGTTTTCTCCTCATGCACCAAATTTGTTTGTTGCAACCTTCTGAACCCGTCCATTTGTCATATTCGTGTACATGTGTATAATTATATTCATTTATCATAGCCACGAGCCCTAAAACAAAAAATCCGCTTTCCTCACAATTCGTTTTATCAAATCTGAAAGACTTCCTTGTTAATGAACGAACCTTTCGTTCCTGGTGTCGGCTTTCAGGTGACGCGCCCACGATAAAAGGTCACTCCTCCACTCCCGCAATCGGCATCGCTTAATCACACACTGTCACAAGCTGTATGGTGTCTGTTGCATTGTGTATGCTTTACGATAATATTTCAGAGGCAGTTAAAAAACGCCTCTCCAAACGGTAGACAGTGACGAGACTCCATCATCATTATCAACGAGAAGCTGACATTGCTATGAGTAGTACAAGCCAGCGCATACACAAATTACACTGTAAATAAGTCCAGGATGAGGCTAAACAGTTGTTGATGGGCGAAGAAATACCCTGGCTTGCTCTTCTATTTGGTTGTTTTTTGACGTCTTCAATATTTATAACAGCTCGGGATTGTTTTTGTCATTCTCCTTCTTGGAGTATTTCTCCGTTGGTGTCACACCTCAGAGTAGCATAGATGCAGCTCCTTTGAAGGCTATGTTCGTATACGTGTAAGTGTTTTCTTCCAGGTAAGATCTAAAGTTTCCCTCCTTCGACTAGTGCATCAGAAATGACAGCTTTGTACTTCTGCCACAGTTCTAGTTAGCGCACGCCCCGTTCCACTCTCAGCTGTACTAGGTCCTTACTGGAAGCTTTCAATGTGGCGAATGAAAGACGTTCCTACTTGGGGGTGGTTTTCTGAGTTGCGTAGCCTACAAACCAAAGACGGAGACGATGATAGCCTCTATGAGGATCATCAAACTTTTCCTCTGGTTGATTTCGTTTGTTACGATAAGATGGCTGAGATCTCAGGTTCAGTTACCGTCAGTGGCATCAAGTGGCAGCAGATGATCCTTGTTTTGTTTGTTGCTGTTTATCTAGATGTTACTGTTGGTGGAGCTGTATCAGGCACAGGTAAGTTATCATATGGGCTTGGGCAATCAGTTTCAGGTAATTAAAGCTATCCTTATCAATATCTTACTCCTAGTTCATGTCTTCACATGCAAGGGGCTCTCAAGTTTTTTTGGCCCGATGTTTACTTTTACTTGAGTTTTTACGTACCTGGGTTTACCTACCTAGTCCACCAGGAACTTGGCCTAGTAAGGCACGAAGTCCCTAGTGGCCCGATTGGTTAATGGGGCAGGTAGCTTCCTTAAGCTAGTAGTATGACCCCCAAGCTTCTTGAATAGCGGTCCTGTGATCCTTTTGAACTGTAAGACAGGTTTGGCTTCAACAGCTTCTGGCGGCAGGGAGTTGAAATAGATCATGAACTATGCGGATTCTGTCAAAACCTCTCATTAATCTCAGTGGCGTAGGAAACGCGGGGGGCGGGGGGCCCGGAAGGGGGCCCATGAGCCCCCCCATACTGTTTGAGGGGGGCCAAGTAATCATTTTGCCTCGCGCGCACCCCCATATAATTGCAGACAGTTTTACAGGTTCGTTTTAACCCATTTTTGCTCTTAAGAGGAAACAATTTCTCTAATAGAGAACATAAAATTTTTCTGGCGCGGCTGACGTGCGCGTCAGGAGAGAATATTCGCATTGGTTTCATTCAATAGTTTCATTCTACATAACTAGTATAGCTCAAGTCCCTTTCCCCTTTCCCCCTTAACCGGAACACGTTCCGGAAAAGTACACAAGTTATGTAGACGGTCGTTATTCATCCCATTTTGCAAAGCCTAGCTACTGTTCTCGCTTGTGTGTCCATGCGGTACGCGGCCAGTTGGTGAAGGATTCACCGAGCAATTATTTGTGTCTATTTCATCGGGTGAGTCCAGTAGTTTCGAAACTGCAAATGCATATTATCTAGGCTCACTATAGAAGAGGGATTTCAGTCACGTGACTCTTACGAGCAACTATAATTCAAGAAAACAATGAGTACCAAGTTTGAAGTGCCCCGATCGCCGCATCTTTTTTGTTTTTGACGAGGCACGCGTCCATATGTGTCACATAGTATCCTATGGTTTTATGCCGTGCGCAGTTTGTCTGTAGATACGCTTTACGGTCGTGTGTGATTTTGCCCTTTCAGTGACTGGGAATCCATTGGCGCGTGACGTCACATGAAATCCCTTCTATACGGTCTTAGAACTCCTACAGTTTTTCTTTCTTATTTGTTTTTTATTAATAACTTACATAGGCCTATGTTTTTTTGTGAAAAATGACCCCGAAAATTTATCGCTCGCAGCTTCGCAGTTGTACAGGTTTTTAGATTTCCGGCAAGAAAACATTTATTCAACTCGGACTTTAGCTTCTCTAGTATATACAAATTTCATTTATGGCACTTAATATGAACCCGAATGAAATGGAGGCTAAGTGGCACACAGTCTTTCTTCAAATCCCAAACTCACTAAATACTCGACGAACGCATTTGGGGCTTTCGGAGTTTCGGGTCGTTGGCCGTGTGTCGCCGGTCAAATCGTGTGGGCTACCTCTACTCAAGCTTAATCACAGTTTAACAGACTCTGTCTGTAGAAAATCCTCAGTTCCCAACTAATCGCAACTGACATCATGGGGGATAAACGCACGCTGGAACAATTTTGAAATGACAGATCGGATAGATTGTAACTGCAGACTTAACAGTGTTAGAATTTCAAATCAGAACTTTACAAAATTTGCACAACAAAGGACACATCTTGAGTGGCTTCAAAAATCCTGGCAAGAGCCACTTCCGTTTGATTGGTGATGTATGAAAATGCTCCAGAGATTTTCTCGGTACGGCTCCGTCCACCTGCAAACCTATGTTGGCGCTTTTGACTTTAGATAGTAAATGGGGTTTTCAACTTCCAATCCTCGTGACGCCCTAAGTCCAGGCCAGCTCAACTAATCTGTGCCTCACAGAAATGTGTTTTATATTAAAAGAAAAATCAAAGGCAAGCTTTAACATTTTTTTCACAAAAATTGTGCCACATTTGAATGGCTGCTATCAAGCCTGACTATTGCCATTTTCCGGCGATCTGTGACGTCTCGAATCTAAAATTTTCTTGGTACGCTCCCGCGCCAAACTATGGATGGCTCTCCGCTTAGATAGTAAAACGGGAGTTCTGACCCCCACAAAAGTCTCGCAGTCTTCCAGAAGCCTTCCTAAACAAAATTCCCTCCTGTATGGTGTTTGTTTTTTGTTTCCTTTTGCCTTTGAATATTTTTATTTTGCTCCAAATTAAAATCGTAAAAATTCACAATGAGCAAAATGTGTTTTAGTGTTGGGAAGGGGATTCAAGGTCTAGAGAGTCCCATCTGCTTGGCACTGCCCCCCCCCCATGTCAAACATTCTCCCTAAGCCGCCTGTAATTTTTAAAACCTTCAATCGGTATGTCGAGCCCTGTGCCTTCTTGCTTCCAATGACATTTAAATATAGTAATGTTTGAGTCCTCTCTGATAATCCCTTATCACAGAGGTTGGGAATCAATTTTGTAGTCCTTCCTCTGTTTATCTAAAAAACTCCTTCGATTAAGTCAATATCTTGTGAAGATATGGCCTCCATATCTGGGGAGCAGCGAAATCATGCGAAAGGCCTTACCAGACTTTTATAAGTTTGTAGAAATGTTTGGCTTGCCTTTTGTCGGCTCATACAACCTTTTAAAACATGAGCCCTACAACCATCCTGGTTTGCTGTTTTGACAGCTTTAGCTTACATGACCACGTGACATGAAAGTGACTTATCAATAAGATCACAAGAGGCCAAGGTCCCTTGTTTCCTTTCTGACACTTTCATTATACAGCCTTTACGTTGTTGATAAAATAGTCATAATTTGGATTCCCCTTTTCCGAATGTGGCATTGACTTTTTCGGACACTTTAGATGAGTTTGAATAACATTTGTTCAGTCCTTGGTCTGCCAATCCACTAATTTGCATAAGTCGTTTTGTAGGCGAAGCCGCCTTCTTCCCCTGTATTGACTTTTCCTGTAAGATTTTTGTATTCAATTGTTTCAGGCAAATTTTAGCATTTTGCTGCAAACACCTCTGTCAATATCATTGATGTAAATGATAAACAGTATAGGTTTTTTTCCTATCACTGAACCTTGGTGGCAGCACCACTTGTAACAGGACACCAGCTTGAAGAAACCCCATTAATTACCACTCTCTATTTCCTATCAAACAGCCAAGCTCTAATCCAATTAGTGATACGTTAATCAATTCCATGAGCAGACAACTTTTTCAGCAATCTTTCATGTGGCACTTTATCAAAAGCCTTGCTAAAGTCCATATACAAAACATCAACTGGGGCACCACCATCAACATACTTGGTCACTTTGTATGTAACAATTAGAAGCCAGGACTGTATTACAGTATTGCCTTCTTCATGTAATTTTAGGCAGGGAGTTGCTATTTGACTGCAACTCCCTGTTTGAGGCTCCTTGAATCTCTCATGTGCAGGCACGTATCCACGGGGGGGGGGGGGTGGGGGGGGGGGGGGGGGGGGGGGGGGGGGGGGGGGGTGGTGGGGTGGGGTGGGACTTTTGCCCTCCTGGAAATGTTTCAGTAAAGAAGGTCCTTTGAACTGAAAGAGGAAATTTATTACGAGACCAGGTCTTTGTGTGGAATACAAATATAAGGAATGCAAAACTGGAAAATCTCCCACTATTTTGTAACTAGAGTCCGTTATGAAATCAATGAATGGGAGCCGGCTCTACAAGAAATTTTGTTTTTGTTTTTTTTATTTTTGGGGGGCGGGGGGAGCACTCAAGTCCGTATTCAGGGAGGTTTGGGAGAAGGACACCCCCCCCCCCCCGCAATATTAATGGTCAGCTCCGGAGAGTACAATAGGAGTATGGTTTATTATTATGTTATTACAGCGATATTGCCCCCATGTAGTTTTCAAACAGCTCCTTCAAAAACCATTTCAGGCAGTCAGTTTCCCATGAGCTTTTTTTGAAAAAAAAACACACAACTACTAACGGGGTGGAGTAAGAGGCAGGTAAATTGGGCGACAGCGGGTATATGTCATTTTGTGTCACATATAAAATGAAGCCCCACCTTTAAGTATTTTTTTTGTTTATTCTTTCATTGTGGTCACGAACATGTTTTCAGATTTGCCAAGAAGCCATAAAATGATTGGTTTTCTTTCTGGATTGTTCTTCTTAAACTAAACGAAAAGTTTCGAGCATGAAGACTATTTGAAAAACGATGGAATGATTAGCACATATTTTGGATCCTCAGTACCGGTCCCCGAAAACGGAAATATTTTAAAGGGGAGGAGGGAATCCCCCTACACACTTAGAACGACGTCCTTATCCCTGATATACAAATAGGCGTTAGGGCCACTAGTCAAAATTCATCATTACACACATGAGCTTAGATTGACACTGTTTGGTGTTTTATTTTTAAGCATCAATTGAAACGGTATACGTTTAGCTACAGACGGTGGAGAACTTTTTTTCTTATAATAACAAGTGCCATGTGATACAGTCATAAGACCGCTCCGTGGTGACAACGGGTTGCTGGTCAATTTGGACAAGGAAAGGAAACCTCTACATTCTATTGGAAACAATCCAATACGTTTAAGGCTACATGTCCGTTAACTTTTTGTTAACAGATACCTATGGCTAATCTGGCCAGGTGACATCCGGGCAAGACTTGCTTTTGAGCCGTGGATGATAATTAACACGGCTTGAATATGGAATTGTGGATCTAATGAACCCCGAAAGCTCTGCAAGTGGTCTGCCCAAAAAAACCAGTGACGTAGCTAGGACTTTTTTTGGCCGGTCGGGAGGGGAGGGGGGAAGCACCCTAAATTTTCCGATTTTTTACAAGACTGCATAAGGGTACGTTTCTGCATTCGGCAATGTAGGTTCACAAATATAACGGGGGGGCTTACTGTACATGTAGCACATACTAGAAGACACATAAGGTTGTTCACATTGATAGTGTTCTATTTGAATCCGAATCATGAAATTGCAACGGGGCGCGAGGCGACGAAAATTTTTTGGGTAGGCCTTACACACAAAAAAATTTGTGTAATCATTAACGGAACAATAAATAGAAAAAAAGAGGAAAATTTTTAAGGGTTGTAGACCGTATCGTGATACACATACACTGTAGAACTATCATACAGGGCTGTAAACTTTTAGAGAATTGTGGAGAGTGAGATTTCCTGGGAGAACTACTACTTGACGCGGAGCGCGACCATGCGGTTCGCGCGGAGCGTCCCGCCAGGGACAACCTTTTTGCCAAAAATCAACACCTACATTGCAGTAAATGACAGCTTCCCGTGACTCATTATCGCTATTCCTCAGAAATTGCCACAGTTTTTCTGATGTTTCATGTTCCTGCGAAATGTGTTACGGAGGAACAATTCTTATTCACGTTTGACATAATAGGCTTTCGAAATGCATTGTGAAATTCTACACAACGGCCTAACCCGGCATGTATTACTGTATAAATGCACTTACTGTCACATTACAGCTAGCAGGCACTATGATCAGCTGTGGGCGATAAGGAACTCAGGTTGTGTGATAGCTGCGCGTTTTTAAAACCGGGACACCCGGACGTATCATTTGCGTTGTAAGTGGAATTTTTACACCAATACTGAGACATTGCGTGAGGAACTAGATGCCTTCATCGTGAGAGTCGTGAGACTGCGTGACCCGACACGCTGAATGCGTGAGGAGGTGACAGCCCTGTGTTACAGTATAGAACCACCTGGCTAATACCCGATGTAAAAAATAGCCAAACTTTGCTTCGCAGTGAGTCGCTTCCTCCCACTGATCGTACAGCATAACAAACACAAGAGAACAGCAACTAGGCTTTTGCGCGATAATGGGATCAATGAAATTTACACGAGACGTCTACAATAAAGGGTTTACCTCTGCCCTCCATGTACTTGGTAAAGGTGTGGCCAGTACATGTTCTAATGTAGCTAAAAAAAAAAAAAAAAAAAACAAAATGTGGCAAATGGAACTAATGAAGAAACTGGAGTAAACTATATAAACAGAGGCGCGTAGTGCGCCGAAACTTTTGGGTTCTATATTAGAGAAATTGTCTCTCTTGAGAGGCAAAAAACAAAAACAGTGTAAACTCGACGGGGCGACTAGTAGAGTCGCCGTCCGGGGACTGCATACTCATAACTTTATCGTAAATTTCCGAATTTTTTTCAATTTTTTTGAGTCCAGGGGCGACTTTGCCCCCCCCCCCCCCCCACGCTTTCCCTGTAGCTACTCCTAGCTACGTCCACTGTGCAAAACTCTTGTGCATTTAACTCCAGCATTACCGTTACACCTCTGTCAAATGACATTATTGATGCCAAGCCTAATCAGATTAAACTATAATCACAGCGTGATGCAGTCGTTTTTGTTTACTCTAGGCTCGCACTAATGGCAGGTCCATTTGTGATGTCTGAAGTACATATACAGTATGTAGGCAAACTAGAAAATCGCGCCAGGGGGGGGAAAAGCGCGCCCGACGAAAAAAGTCTGGTCGTTTTGAAATAGCTACTTTTATGAATGTTTTATACCTTCGCACGTCTGCGAGGACTAGTTGGAATAGTTAATTCACATCATTTCTTTAAATTTAAAAAAAATCGCCACGTCTTAGGAAAAGGGAAGTGCCCAACCCATGCTCTGTAATGTTACATGTTGTCTTATTGTATTTTTTATTTTTGTTTTGGATGAAATTGAAGACCACGCTTTGCAACTCCACTTTTTTGTGGGCGAGGAGTGGCCCCCCGTGCCCTCTTTGTGCGAGCCGCTAATGCTGAGTGAAAATAGGCAAAATTTTCAAAAAGGGGAGTGGGGGACACCGCTCCCCTTAGCATCCACTCCCGGAAGGCCGGTCGAAACTTCCCAACATCGATGTACCCCCCACCCCCCCCATTGGTTATACTCTGGCCACGGGTGTGCTCGTGTGCCAGTTCCAGAGCTCCTCGCGGGCGGCAATTTTTTCAAATAGCCCGACCGGCCCGAGCACTCACTGGAGAACGCTAGGGTCTATATGCTTCTATATCACATCCCAGCTTGGTTTTCAGGTGATTTCGTGCTAGCGTGAGTTTTGTGTATGGGGTTGGACGACTCTTCAGTCGCAGCTGCCTGTACCTCTTAGGCGAGGTGCACAACTGCAGGACATAACCCTGGACCCCAAAACCCTTGCTCTACCCGGAGACGTCCTGGGAAGTCGTGCGGTCGCAAGTGCAGCCACGATGACATAGGTAACGAAACCTGCAGAGAGTCATCTCATCACTAGAGGCCCGGGACTTGGGCGACTCTCTACCCTTTCATATTCAAGATTGGAGTTTCCGCGATCTGCAGTTGGCAGTGGAAATCATAAGAACACCGAAGGACTGGGACTGCGTACTGCCGCCACCAGGAATGAAGTCCCGGTGGCTGTTGAATAAACGGCCACCGGGACCGCGACCGAGGACCGAGACTGCGACTCCACCCCAGAATGGAGTCCCGGTGGCTGTTGAATAAACGGCCACCGGGACCGCGACTGCAACTCCACTCCAGAATGGAGGCGCAGTGGACTTAAAATAATTTTTGCAAAAGTATTCGTTGGATGTATGTTGATTCGTTTTCAGAATGGAGGCACAGCTAGCGGACTTATAATAATTGGAGTGCACTCTTGAATGTGTCGCCTGGCTGTACATCCTAAAGGCATACCAGGCGCAACATCGTAAAGACCATCAGGGGGTAAAAATCGCCGAGCACACGTACAACCTACCTTCCAGAATCAGCTAAGCTAAAAACCCACAGTAGGCCCATGATACACGACCTTAAAGTTGGCCAAACTCTTAGACGTAGGAAGCGGAGGGGAAGCTGGGGGGGGTGGGAGGGGGCGGTGGGGGGGGCAGCGTCACAAATAAATACCCAGTAAATTTTAACCCTTAAAATTTGCACCCATTAAATGTCGCAACCCAATGGCATTTAAAGACTCCTCAAATATTTTACTCAAAGTCACTAGGCTTTGAGGGGAGTTACTAACCAAACGCCCCTTAGAGCCGCAACCTAGGCACGGCGTCCCGAAGGCATACGTTTACAATACCCCCCCTCCCCTCTCCCCCCACACACTGACACACAATAGTCACCCACAACCAAAGCTTCCGGATAATGGATCTGAAAAAGCACTGTACTACAGACTACAGCAAAACTTGAAACTTCTGTCCTTCCAACACTCAAACCTACATACATCATGAAGACTTTGCCTCTATTTCTTTATTTTGTCATCGGTTTTTCTTTGTAGTATTGACGCCCCGGCCTACCCGGTGGCTCAACCTCCTGGAGGGGGAAGGGGAAGGGCGCAGCACCACAAGGACCCGTCAAGGACCACAAGGGTATAGGAAGGATGGCTACGAGGGAAGATAAAGGAGGGGAGAAACAAGAAAACAAGAAATACCATCTTATTCATATCGTAGCTTATTTCAGCACAAAATACTTTATTGATGAATCGTATCGAGTTAAGCGCTGATTTCGTGTTTTCCGGAAGTTATGACACGTAGAGCGCGCAGAGCTCGCCCAAAGCGTTTGCGGAAATCGCAAAGAAATGTTACTGCTTGTGAGCAAAGCAGAGGAAATATCACGACGGCCGACCCTGGGGACAACATGGGGTATTCATGGAAACACTTTTCGAAGTAGGGGGACTGGGGATATGGGGATATATATCGTTCGGTACATTAACATGAAGGACTGAACGGGGCCGAAGGCGTCGTGGTGACGCGATGCGCTTCCCTGTAGATGTTGGGGTCCCAGGGGCCGGCCGTAGGGCTCCTAGTTGAGACCAGGGTAATACATCTAGGTTGGGACCAGGGGAAGCCCCGAAGGCTCTGAGGTATTAACAAAATTGTAACCAGTATTTAACTTCCTGCTGCCAAACTGTCATTGGATGTGCGACACTAAGACGAGAGTACCGGGGGGTGGGGCATAAAGTAAAAATTACAATTCTGACTTCATTTTTTAATACTATAACTGCGGACTAAAACGCTTAATGTATTCGAAGGGAGGGGGTTGTGAATCGAGGGACGCACGGACTCAAATCGTATTGTCATGTTGGTTTCGAACTGAGTAATCCTACTCAAGGGCCGGGAAAAAAAAACCAAAAAAATCAAAAAGAAAAAAAAAACAATCCGCACTGAAGTGTGGGGGGGGGGGCACATCTGACTTAGCACAAACTAATCAAAGTTCAGCCCTATTTTTTTATAAAAAGTTGCGTGTCTTTCTATAGGATTAGATAAGGCCTACGTCGCCCCTGTGTTAGCCGAGTTCACTCAGTTGTGATGACTGTACGTTGTCCCTAATACTAATAATAGTTAGGATTATCCCCCTACCACTGGCTAAGCCCGCAGGATTCTTTTTTGTCTTTGTGTGACCATCTCTGGAGGATCGTACATTGCGTACAAGGAGAGGACAGGTGTTTCCCCCCTCCGCACCCAAAAAAAAAAAAAAAAAAAAAAAAAAAAAAAAAGGAAAAAGAACACCCTTTTAACACAAATTTTTTGAAATATTTCCTAAGGTAACACCCTCGAGCATGCACATCTGGGTGGCAACACATGTTAGCAAATCCTCACTGAGAAACGTAAGCCCGAAAATTTTTTTTTGGTGTTTCATCTACTGGAAATTTTTTTTTTCGGAGTTCGATTGGGGTGGGGGACTTAGTGGGGTCCCTGCCCCTTGGCCCCCCCTCTGGTTTCCTCCTGGCCCTCGTGTCCATGGGGCTGCGCCCAAATGGATTCTAAAAGTTAATTAATGTTATAATGACCATCATAGATGATCTTCTGGCCAGTTATGAAATAATCCCGGAGTCCCCCCACGGAAATTACTTCAAAGGAATGTTACTCTAGATTTGTCAATCATGTCCGAAAAAATAGCTGAAACCAACCCACTCTCTTCCGCGTAACGAATCTCCGCGTAGGCGTTGGTCATTGGTTAGAAGGAATCATGGTACTACCTAACCGACTGCAAGAGAAAGGAGCTAGAGGTCCTAAGTATTGTTTTTGGTGTGTGCAAGGCCGCCAATTCGGACTGGTTGGTATGTTTTTATTTGTCAAATCAGAGTGGTGGCGTTTGTATACAGCAGTGGGAAATCCTTTCCTTTGGTCCACCTACAATGGAGGTGTACGACACCTGGGAGAGGGTGTCTAATAAATGGGGAGGGGTCTAACTGTCGGAGTGGTGTCCGCTCCCCCCCATTCTCCCCTTACGATAAGATTTCCTTCCGTAAATTCTACGGTTGCTTAAATGCACAAATAATGGTATATATTCTTTGGTTTATTTTTGGAGGGCTGGATAGTATATGGCTGACAAAGTGCTCTCATAATGTTAGGGAACTCTAATCTAAATAAAGTTTGGTTAGGTGAAAGAAAGCTGAGTATGTTTGTCTAAGAGAGAGCTACGTTTTCCAACAAATTTCCTCGAAGCACCTATTCTTGATTCCTTGCCTTGCCGTTTTTGATTCCTTGCCGGAAAGGCAAGGCAAGGAACATCTATGGGCGATGGGTTGGATGTCGTCGTGTGTGTTGTGTGTTATGTGACGGATTTCTTAGCTTTGTTTTAACGGTACAATTACGATCATCGATATCATCAAGACAGGGAAAGTTTGGGACAGTTCTTCTAAAAAAACTTGGTACACACTACGGATAGATGGCCCCACCATTGTAGAGGAGAGTATACCCATAAAAAAAAAGTTGTTTTAGTTGGTGGAAGGTCAAAGGTCATCTCTGACTGGGGGTACTACTGGGGGTCAAAAAATCACATCTGAAACACTTTGTTTACACACCCATATCTACCAAGTTTGAGAAAAGCCTTGGATAGATATTGCATGCTTGGTATGTAGAATGCGCTGTGGTGGAGAGGAGGGAGAGGAAGACACCCTAAATTCTTTTGTTTTTTTTTGGTGGAAGAGTCAAAGGTCATCTAGCTGGGGTCACACGTGGGGTCAAAATCTATCTGAAAACCTTGTTTACCCCACAATCTCTCAAGTAGAAAAAGCTTGGATTAGATTTCACATG
Organism: Holothuria leucospilota; assembly: GCA_029531755.1. Taxonomy (NCBI): domain Eukaryota; kingdom Metazoa; phylum Echinodermata; class Holothuroidea; order Aspidochirotida; family Holothuriidae; genus Holothuria; species Holothuria leucospilota. The sequence continues at coordinate 14,609 of JAIZAY010001247.1, forward strand.
CTTGGTATGTAGCTGCGGTTGGTGGTGAAGAGGAAGAAAAAACCCTATCGTTTTTGGTGGTGAGTGTCGAAGGTCCCTCTATCCGTGGGGTCATCGGGAGGGTCATAAAATCTGAAAAACCTGTTTACAAAGCAATCTCTCAAGTTAGAAAGTCTTGTATAGATTTCATTGCTTGGTATGTAAGGTGCTTTGTGGTGATAGGGAAGAACCCTATCGTTTTTTGGTGAGGTCAAAAGGTCATCTGAGGTCACCGGTGGGCAAAATCTGAAAACACCTTGTTTACACACAACGATATATCTCAAGTTTAGAAAGCTTGGGATATAGATTTTCAATGCTTGGTATGTAGATGCGTTGTGGTGAGATGGAAGAACCTATCGTTTTTTGGTGGAGGTCAAGGTCATCTGGGGTCGACCCCGGGGGTCTAAAAATACATGAAAAACCTTGGTTTAACAACACGATTATCCTCAAGTTATAAAGCTTGGATAGATTTCCATGCTTGGATGCAGATGCGTTTGTGGTGAGAGGAAGAACCCTATTCGTTTTTTGGTGGTAGGTCCAAGGGGGTCATCTGGGGTCAACCCCCGGGGGTCAAAGTCTTAAAACCTTTGTTTAACCCCACACGATATTTTCAAGGTAGGAAGCTTGGATAGATAATTCATGTACCAAGTATTTTGATGTGGTATGGTGAGAGGAAGATTTTCTGTTATCTATATTTGGTGGAGGTCAAAGTCAATCTGGGGTCACCGGGGGTCAAAGAGTCTGAAAACCCCTTGTTTACGACGATCATCTCAAGTTAGGAAGCTTGTGTAGATTTCATATTATGTATGTGGATGCATTATGGTGTAAGGAAAACGCCTATTATTTTTTTGTGGAGGGTCCACAAGCCATTTGAGGTCACCAGAGGGTCAAAAATGAAACTTTGTAACCATGGTCATTACAAGGGGGAGGTACAAGGGATAAATTCCCTTCCTCATACGTTTTATCTTTTTTTTGTTTTTTTTTTTTTTTTTTTGTTGTTTTTAATTGTTTTTGTGGTTTTATTCAAGTTTCGGTTTAAAGGTCATGTGAACATGAGCTGATTGTGAGCAGGAGTCAAATTGTGGACGCACGATCATAAAAAATGATGTAAGAAGAGAAGTATTTGATGAATGCACCTCAGTTGTAAACAAAGCACCCCCCTTTCGGCAAGGAATCACTAAGCCTTTTGGCTTTCTGGGTGGCTACTTTACTGCTTCTATTCTGGCAACAGAAACTTTCTTGGACTATTATGAAAATTTTCCTTTCCTTCATTGTGCATTATAAAAGGGCATCTAAGGCTGGCAAATGCCTGTATAGGGCCTCCTGGAAGCTCTGAATCAATTATGGGGCAATGGGGTAATGCTTATTACCTGACATCCAAATGGTAATATGGATTATGACTCCAGGCACTTTACATCTATCGTATTTTTACTAATTCTGAACGAAAATCCAGACGAACAGCTCCCAGCAGTGGAGAATCGACAAGAGGGAGAGAATAGGTGCAGTAAGGTGATGTTGGCAGTGGCGTAGGTAGACATTTTTCGTGGGGGGGGGGCAGAAGCAAAAAAATTCCGACAGATTATTATCTGATAGTTGTACTACGATTCAAAATTCTGGGGACCTTTTTTTTTTTTTTTTTTTTTTTTTGCTTTCCGGCAATTTTGAGACCGACTTTTGGTTTTCACGTTGACATATCGATGTGTAATGCTGAAGTGCTGTGAGTGTTTCAAATGAATTGTTTTTATTTATTTCCGACAGAGGCCTTCGGAGGCTTTGTGGGGGGCGACCGCCCCCTGCCCCTCCCCCCCTCTAACTACACCACTGAATGTTAGACCTCCCTGATAGTAGCAAAAGGTGTGAAGGACTAGCAAGCGCGTTTCAGCTTTTTCTTCGCAAGTGTATTAGCAATCACCATCTGGCTTCGCGCGAATTGCTCGGTAAAAGTTTTTGAAAAAGGTACATCGGCAACAGCGTGCTTTAAAAAGTTTCATCAAAAAACCTTTCCCACATCATGCACTTGACATCGTAGAAATTAAAGGAAAATCCCATAAACATTGATGCGGGGCCCTATTGTGGGTGGGCGGGGGGGGGGAGAAGGGGGGGGGAAGGGGAGGGAAAAAAAAAAAGGGGGGGGGGGGGGGGTGGGGGGGGGGGGGGGGGGAGGGGGGGGAGAGGGGGGGTGGCAGTAAGTTATAGCCTATCCAGATGTTGGATATTGTGGAGGCCCTATCTCTGTTTTCCCGGAAAGTGTTGTGATCCAGAATAGTTCGTTGTATAATCACTTTTTTAATGGTCATGAGATTGGAGTGCAAACTGTGGCGCATGCGCGCGAAGCGGCGCCGAAATTTTTTTCATTAACAACCCCAAGATTTTCCCTGACAAAAATCTGAAGCAGATCTGCATGGAGACACTTCAATCAACCTAACTCTAGACACCTCAATGGCCCAGTCAAATTGAGGCCACCCGACACTACTCTTTACGTAGTGTGTTTGTGTGTGTTGGGGGGGGGGGGGGGATTTGAATATTGTGTCCTCCTAGTACTATAATACTCATAACCGTATATACAACCCTCTACTAAACTCTAAATCTGCTAATCTAAATATCAATACTAACCCATCGAAATGTGGGGGGACGTGTCCCCCCGTCCCCCAGGATTGACGCCCATGATCCCACTCATGCTGCTCAATAGGAATTAATGTTGAGACAACTACCTAGCAGGTATGCCACTTAGGGGAAGCCTTCACATTAGAACGTTGCGGAACATCGGGTGCCCCTACGCGCGGATCCAGGAACCTGCGCCGGAAAACATAGATTAAAGATTAAGTAAGCCCATTTTTGGTGATAGTTAGTAGGTTTTGGGGTGCCCTAAAGTTGTAATTATGACAGATGTATTGCCTGCATTTTCATCAGCAATAAATGAGAAAAGGGGTGGCTAGTGCATGCTGAAGCCCTCCCTAGTGCACGCGCGGAGCGCGCAGAAAATTCTGGTATTCAGTATTGAAGAAATATTCGTGCAAGTACTTAAACTTTTTTGAGGTAATCGTCCATATTTCTGATCCCTGGTTTGGGTGCATTAGTGCTCTGTCTCTCCAGGAGGAGGACCCATGGAAGAGCAAAGTTTGCCTTGCAATTTTTAAGGCACCATTATTTAAATAAAAGGATATTAGCCTATGAGGTGAAGCTTTTTAGTTTTCCTCATATGTTATTGGATGCGAAGCAAAAATCGCAATCTGAATAGTATTCGAAGATAAAATTGGGCTTGAAGATAATAGATGTGGGAATTGTAACTTGGGGACACGTGCCACTGTCCCTGGCGACCCCACGGGGGATATTGAATCGTACCTACCCAGCCAGTCTGCCTGGTGAAATGGTCGAACCTATTCCTTCCTTAGACACATTAATGATAACAAGTTTGCGATTTAGGATAAAATTTTAAAGAAGACTTTAATATATCCTTTTTTAGATTTCTTGTTAATTTAGAGACATGTGGAACTCTTACCCAGCTATGAGGGAAGACTAACAGACT
>JAIZAY010000712.1:0-32503 GCA_029531755.1 Holothuria leucospilota
GACAAATATATATAGCTTATTGTGATATATATAGGTTATGAACAATATAAACAGGTTATGTATAACCTGTTTATATGAGATGTACGAGTAAACTATATATATCGGGGTATAACTTATATATATCTGGATGTATAATCAATATATTTGGGATACAATTTTGTCACAAACGGCGCCTCATAATACAGCGCGCCCTCATTCCGATGTCCGATTGTCATTAGTGGACGAAAGCAATCAGAGAGTATGTACAGTTCAGAGGAATAGCGCCATCAACACAAAGTGTGTGTGGGACAGTGGAAATTGGGAAGGGTAAAGAAAGATTCACTAAGGCTGACACTTGCACGATTCTGTGGCACGCATTGGCACGACTCGAGTCGTGCCAGTGCGCAAACTAGTCGTAAACTGGCGTTGAAGTGTGCGTAAACCCGTCGTGACTGCGTGCCATGTCGGGACGAGAATTTTGAAATGATTCGAAAATTTTTGGTTCACGACAAAATTTCGCGCCGGGGTCGTGAACGATGTGCAAACTGTTCGTGAACTCGTCTGCGAAAATTCGTCGGGCGATGCGGGAGGCTGCGTGCCAGTGCGTGCAGTGCGCGCCATGCTACGATATGTCACGAACTGCAACGAATAGTTCACGAACAGCTCACGCGAGTTCACGAGTGTTTCACTACATGTCACGAATTGGTGCGGTCACAGCGTGGCCGTGCTTCCCACTGACACGGTCACCGTGTACTTCACGCATTGATGGCACGAGCAGTTCACGACTAGTTTACGCACTTCACGAACAGTTTGCGCATGGCACGAGCAGTTCACGACGAGTTCATGAGCAGTTCACGAACAGTTCACGAGCAGTTCACGAGTGGTTCTGGTTGAGGCACTCCAGCTCTGTTCTCTTCTACAGCATCATGCAGGGAACAGTTACTCCATGTTCCTCCATCCGACGCACCACCCTCTGCCCCAACATCCACATAGAGGAACTTGTAGGTAGCATCTGCCACTCAGCCATCAGTACAATGCTGTGGAAGCACTTGTAGTTGTAGTAGTAAGAGGCCAGCATTGGGTGGCTTCTTTCATCGGCGATGTGTCTTGCCGTCCACAGCCCCCAGACAGTTGTGGTAGTTCCATACTGGAGCTGAACCTAGGCAGCAACTTCCTTCCACTCCTCTTCAGTTTTGGGGCAGCGCAGCACTTCGTCCTTGTAGACCGCGATGATGGCTTTACACACCTAGGGTATGAAAACTTGCAGATGGTACTTGCTTCAACCCTGAAGCTGTACTGCAGACTTGGATAGGAATTTCCAGTGGCTAGAGGAAAGCGGAGGGTGGCAGCCAGCTTGAGTCCAACTTGAAGCGGTTCCTCATGAAGGTGGACTGCTTCTGGAGGCGAGGGGTAACTTCTCAACCATCTCTTGGAACAGGTCAGGTGTGATTCTGAGGTAATTTTTGTAGCCCCTTTGATCTTCCTTGTGGAGTTCAGTCAGTAGACTGTCATACTGTCCAAACTCGTGCCTTCTGGTCAACCATTCCTCTGACCCACACTTTCCTTGTGTCTTTCTTCCGATGGGTGGGGGTTGCCTTTTCTTGCTCTTCTGCCTCTTCCAGCCTTTTCTGCTGCTCTTCAACAATGGCTAGAGCAGCTGCCAGGTATAGGCATCTTCTCTTCTCTGCAATGATTGTGTCTCTGGCATTCAGCATGTTGACTCTTCCACAGCCAATCCAAAAATGACCAGGGGTTGGGGAGGCCCCCTTTTTATATGGCGTGCCCAAGTCGGCACGACACCGTCCGAATTGCGCAAACTCGTCGTGCCAATGTGGGAAGTGCGTAAACTATGCGCAAACTATGCGTGAACTCGTCGTGCCAGTTCGTGTCAATGTGGACACTGATGGGCACGCATTCGTGAACTATTCGTGAACTCGTCGTGAACTAGTCGTGAACAGTGCGGGAGCCTCCCAGTTCGTGCCCCAAAATGGCACGACTTGCCACGACAAAATCGTGGCCAAAAGTCGTGCAAGTGTCAGCCTTGCATAAGTCTTGACCAAGACTAACCCTGTTCTGGAGAACTGGACTACGGGGGTAAGTGTGGCGCGAAAATTAAAAGGAAATTCCTGCATTTAAATTACAAATGTAGCCTGGCCTTAATTTGCACTTCGACTACTCAAGTTGGCAGGTTGAAGGCGCAAGTAAGGAATCTAAAGATGAAGCCTAGTATCCGATAGCCCTAAGGATGACATGTAAAATCTCCGTCATTTAGCTCGAAGCTGGATAATAGGAAAACAGACTGCCAGAGTAGGCCTAACGTTAGGTTCGAACGTAGTCCTCAGTGAAGGCCCGTGTATCATGGCCGGTCGCAGAGTAACGTTAGCTCCCTAGCTTCCCTATATAGGCCTAGGCCTAGGCTACACGTGTACGTAGGGAGCTATTCTGCGACCGACCATACAGGGGCCTTTAGCCTACTGAGGACTAGTTCGAACGTAAACTGTAAGGCTAGGCTGTCCAAGGCTAGGCTACATGGCCGCCTTTATACTAGGCTCCTTATGCTGCAGCCAACTTTCAAAGCATAGGCCCCTAGGGGCCTAGCCTACGGTCCTTGTTATATTGGTGCCCTGATTTGCCACCATTGGTACTGGTAGTTAGGCCTAACTTAGGCCTAGGCCTATACTCTGATACTTGCTGCTGCTAAAAAAAAAAAAAAAAAACGGTAGCCTAGGCCTAGGTCCTAACTGTAGGCCTGCTACCACTCCATATTCTATGCCAGTAGGAATTTAGGAAATGGTTAGTAAGTTAGGGCCTAGGGCCACCCCTTGCACCTTAGTCCGCAGTCTGCTGACCTCGGTAAGTTGTAGTAGGCCTAGGCCTACAGTATTTCAGATCTGGATCGCTTTGGGGCTTCCCTATCCCTTGAACAGGACCCAGCATTACGTTCCTTATAGGCCTCCAGAGGCCCCTAGGCCTACTTACTTAGGCTAGGCGTAGGCCTAGGCCTATACACTCCAGTTCTGGTAGTAAGGAGTGACTTAGAACTAGAAGGAGCGGATTATATGGTCATGTTCAGTGACTTGGCTTCCCGAATTAGGTCAGCATTATCCGGATTGCATAGTTTGTCAGTCGCACTGCGCAGAACTTCTGTGCGCGTTTTCCATTTATATACCGATTTTACGATGATTTGGGGCACAATAATTCAGTTTGGTTCAATAACCAGTGTGCGGCATGCAGACAAAGAATTGAGCAAAAGATTGGCACGGTGCAAGCAGAATCTTGATGCTCAAGACTTGCTCAAAAAATTACGCTCAGTACACAATTCAGAAAGAACTTAGTGATCACACCATCTTTCGTAGCAGACGACGCTCCCTTGACCCCATCGGGTTTCACCCCTGTGCAACCCCATCGAGACCTTTAAGCAGGCCCCTGCACCCCACGCCCAGATGCAAAGCATTTGTCGATGCACAAACCATTTCGAACTTAACAATTAAATTCCATGCGCAATTAATTAACAAACTGTGCAATCTGGAGCAATAGGCTATGGCTGTTTGCAAAATTGGGCTATGGCCCTAGGCTACCACACCTTCAAAAATTTTGAATGGTCTCCATCATTCTCAAATTCACATATATAGGCCTACTTCTAGGTAGGCCTAATTGACCTCTATGGGTCATGTATATGTTTAAGACCATTCTATGACACATACCATTGTATGCTAAATAGAACTCATTGCTGTTCAGTTGTGACAGGCCATAGCAATAGTTATGCTGATAGACGCATATTATACACCTATACTGTACATGTATAGCAACAATCATTGCAGAAATGCACACAGATGATGTTACTCTCACAATAGCACACAGGAAAAACTGTAGAGTGATAGCCTAGGCCTAGTTCAGGGAACAAATTGTACGTGAGAACTAGGCCTACCCCCTGTATGTAGTACCCTTGGCAAGGCCACCCTGTGTCCGTTATTGGAACTTTGAATCAAACTGTTTCAACTAACATTACAGTAGGCCTAGGTTAGACCTACGAAATTTTGGGTTCAAGACTACAGTAAGTAGTAAAAGGGGAGTAATTATAGAATACCCTGCCACAGTGGAAAAACACCTTTTTGAAAACTAGGAGGAGAAGTCGCAGTGGCTATGGTCCCCCGAGATTGTTATTTTGAGAACAAGTCAACATATGTTTTGTGTTGAAGCTTTTTGCAAAATGTCCATGTCCACAGTGCCTCCAGTTTTGAGTGGAGTCACAGTGGCCGTTTACGAGTTCATGTTACAGTATTTTGCAACACAATAATTACGTGTGTTTTTTTTTTTTTTTTTTGCCAAATGTCCGAGTCCATGGCACCTCCAGTGTTGAGTGGAGGCACAGTCGCAGTCACAGTGACCATTTGTGAATGTGAGTCATTTTGTTACTTTGTGCTTCACTGTGACTGCTCCAGAGGCATGATGATGTTTATTATTTGGTGGGGTATCCTATACTGTAGTTGTACCATAAAAAGTTCAATAAACTTGAAGTAGGCCTAAGTTACTGTAGGCCTAGCCACATGAGTCTTGGGAGAGAATGACATCCACAACTTACCCCAAATAAAATAGTACTCACTGTTATGATATCCTTACCATTATTAGGCCTAGGGTAGTGCTTTGGGAATTGCTTACAGTATTAAAGAGGCCACTTAACCCTAAGCTGCCACAGTATATTCATTTTTCATTTATCGATATCGCCAATGTTTCCATGATGATATCGTGTACCTAACACTGTAGCCTTTATATTCACCATGACCATGCTATGGTAGGGTGATTAAGCCTAACACCATGGAGCTAATTAAAAACATACCTACAACATACCTCCTACATGATTGTGCTGCACTGATTACAGAGATATTGCATCAGAGTATTGCTTGCCAGCCCTGTTTGCACATGCAAGAGAATACCCTCATGTACACATTCTGGTTGGCTGACAGGAATGGCAGACCAATATATGGTTTGACTTTTGATTGAGGCATGAAATGGATGCAGTCATTTTGTTGTGTTTTATGTTAAGATGTTGCAAAGTCTGTTGTAGGTCACTCTTCATTTACAGTATCATTGAAAGAATATTTGTGGCTATGACCTTCAATCTCATTCCTGCCTCTCTATTAATTCCCATGTCAAAGTTTGAGAACCACTAGTATACTGCAGAAATCACTCATCACACTTGTCTCTAGAAGCTTACATTGTCCATAGAAGACTTGGTTGTAGTCTTATGGCAAGTACAGTATGGTACTATGGCGGTTGTAGGATAGTGCTGCAGCACCATTTATTCAAATCGTCAACCATCCAGTGCTTGAAAGCTCTTCTGGTTGAAATTAAATAGTTGTTTGTCAAGCCTTTTTACATTTGGACTTGGACTTGAGGTGCCAGTCCAATCCATGCTTTAGCTCTTGGTCTTGTAGACTTCAGCATAACCAGGTGCAATTTTCTCTGACCAGGAGCTTTTTTTGGTTGGGTGGGAGGGGGGGGGGGGGAGGATCATGGTAAATGCAAATTTTACTGTTCATGATGTTTGGCATAATGAAAATGTCAAGACTCTAGAAACACACTCTTACTACTGTACAAGCTACAGTACAACATGTAAAAATATGAAAAATTTAATCATGAACTTAACCAGTGTGCACTAATCAAGGCAGTTTTATGTGTACAAAACAAGGGAGATACTTATTAATAAACATACTGAGCTAGCTAGGTATTGGAGTTAAAAAGATGGGGAATGTTACCAGGTGCTTTGAACAAAAAATCTGAAGTTGCCAGGTCACAAAGTTTCACATATTCTTTAAATGAAGTATGCACCAAATGAAAATCTTGGGGACCATGGGGTAAAAATGGCTTGCACCTGCTCGACGTACAGTATAAGGCTTATTGTCAACTTAGATATTGTCATCTATGCTTTCAGTTAGCTCTTTAAATCATTTTAACAGCCTACACTACATGCAATATTTGTTTTTATCTTTGATTTTCCAGAAACACTCACTGTAGACTTTGTATCATTTGCAAGGGGTCAACTAAAGCATGGATGCCACAAAAGCAGGTACAGTACTTTTAACTGTTGAAAATACATGCAACTCTGGAATTTTGCAGAACCAATGACTACAGACAGATGCACTGTACTATACAATGCATCTGTTCAGGTCAGTCAGACCCTTAAAACCAAGTTCAGAACTAAAGGCAGCTTCATACTTCCAAATTTTCACATGCTACAAAGCTACAGTATAAGAACCATATACTGTATAGTCATCCCTTGCTCTTCTGGGCCAATCACGGACATAGTTCAGTGTTGAACAGCTTACGAGTTTTATAGCTTTACAGCACTATACTGAAGTATTAACCGACCTTAAGACTACAAGCAATCTGGCCCATAAGCCTAAACAAACCTTCTGCAAGTACAGTACAGTAACAGTACTATGGTTTAAAGCATCAGGATTCACTACATTGAAGGTTCACTAGACAAAAGATCTTTACTACTACTACTTGTAGCCATAATCACAAACCAAGCCCTAATCCTACCTGAGGCTAATCCCTTGCCCAACTCTGAAGTTGAGTCTGTATTTAATCTGAATCCTAACCTTAACTCTATTCTGGAAGTAAACTTTTGGCTAAGGGAATCTTTAGTGAACTTTTAATCAAGTGAACATTTGGTTCAGTAGGTACAGTAGGTGTTCCCTATTTGAAGTCAGGTCATTTTAAAGCTGAAATTGCTTTTAGAAATACCATGCAAAGTTTAAAAACCTTGTCAGGACCATGGTCCAATGGAAAGCAAAAGTTACATGAATTGCAAATGATCACTAATCTTAACTGAATGTTTGTACTGTTCATGGGTCAAGCATAAGCAACCTGTAACCCTCAGTAGCAATGCCTTACTTGTGGTAATTTGCAAGGATCAACACTCGTCATGGTCCTTACAAACTGTCAAGGTGTTAAGTAATACTTTCTTCATAATGGTTTCATGAAATGATCAAAAGTATGCCACTTTACAAATATTGCAAAATGTTATTAATAGATGAACCCCATGTGTGACCACTAGGATGGAACAGCTGTAACATACTGTATTTCATTATAATATATCAGTATAGACTGCCTGATTATTTCCCAACATGGGTTCTTGGGATGTCGGAGAGTCTTTTTCAAACTTAGATTATACCTACGTAGCTTGATCTGAATCACTGAAACATCCAAGCACTTAATGCAAATTTGGGTTGGTTTGTGAACTTGGGTTTTGGCCAAGTTGATTTGACCATGGTTGGGCATGAAATTAATCTTGTGGGCTAGCTTATGATTCCAGACTTAAGGTTCCATCATTGAAGGATGGTGCTTGCAGTACAAAGGTAAACAGCTAGCATTGAAGATTGAATCTTGATATTTGATCAAGTCAACAGTATTAGTTTGTATATATAATTCTACTAGCAATTGATATAAAACCTTTGGAGCTTGCATGATTGCATGCGCTATGCATAGTGCATTTATATAAAACTTAGAGACCTTTATTATTTTGAGAGTTGTAGAATTGATTGCCTTGCATTCTGAAAACAAAGCTTGTGTTTGCTAGTTAATTATCTAACTGATGTACATGTAAGGTCCTATGCAGTATAGTAGTCTATGGTACAATGCTCTTGGTGTTTTATTTTGTACAACAGGCTGTTCACAAGAAGAATCAGTGGAGGTAGGTTCCCATAAAACTATGGAAGATACCACCCTGGAACCTCCACCATCTGTTGTAAGTTTTGATTTCATTTCAGTGGCAGGGTGGGGGGGGGGGAGGGGAGGGAAGGGGAGTGATCTGATCATATCATATGAGAACAATGGTAAACATTATAAACTTATAGATTTTACGAACAAGCAGAAGATAATGGTTACACCTCTATTGTCCCATGTCTCTATGTTCAGACAGAGCTAACCTACTAACCCTAATATGCTCACCCTATAGCCAATCCAACCCTTGTCGTTATACTGACCTTCATGTAGATGTGTTGGAATGAAAAGATGTTAGAATATAGAGGAGTTGGAACAGAGAGCAGTCCCCGAAGAGAATTAGTGTCTATACATAATCTGTTATTTTCCCCTACACACCAAAAGTGAACCTATCAAAAGCAGAAAATTCATTGCTTACTGTCCCTTGTTTGGAAAAACAGAACTAAATTCAGTGACGGGTGGGAAGGGCACAAGCAAATATATCTTTCATGGTTAGATCTGTGTCAAAAGATGCTTTGATGTCGGAACAATTGGCAAGCAGCAAGATGTACTTGAGAGGTCAATATGAAAACAACCTAAGTTTGCATGACTTTCACTTGTTTTTTTCATGGTCTTTGGAAATCCTGGAAACTCAGGAAGCTTTGATTGAAAAGTAATATTACTCTCAGGCCTGAAAAGAGTTGAAATGATACAAAAGAATTATGTAATTGTCACAGCTAATTACAAGAGAACTTGTTATTCTTACAATTACAAATTCAGGATTAGTGACCTAGTTTAGTGATGGGCTCTAAAGGAGAGTGTAATTTGAGTGCACTGAGTGAATCATACCATTGGAAGAAGGGGATTTCTAATGATTGGCTTGGGAGTATTATGTGAGCAAAATTTAAAGGAATATTCACAAAAGTCACTACCAAGTTCTTTCAAAGCCAGTTAAAATTGCCATATTTATTAACTATATGGTTTAATTGACACTAATGCATTTAAAAGCTCACAAACTTAGACAAACTTTACTGATATTTGAGCAAGAGAGTTGATTGGCTAACACAATAAATAATACACAAACATATGTGAGTGATGTGACTTTATCAAACCATTAACTGTTCCACTTGACCTTTGTTCTGATATGGGCACTTGTTGTAATCATTAAATGGCTTATTGTCTGCACTTAAATGAAGCATTTGACTATCTTATTATTTAATAACCTTGCATGTTTGCTAAACAGATCGCAAAATTCATGTGTTGACCATTTTGTGTTAAATTAGTGGAAAATGGCTGGTTGCTTTGATGCCACAGGCTGGGGGGGGGGGGGGGGGGGGGGAGAAGGCTGATAAGGGGTTGCACTGGGGTTTGGAAGAATAATGCCAAGCAAGCTGTCTTTTGGGTAATATAATTAGATAGCCAAAATTTCCAAACTGAAAACTGGCATTTTACAAAACATTGTAATAACCAACTTACCTTACATTATTGTGAGAAAGGTGTACTGTACAGTAGTAAACTTACATTTATGTCCAGTTGTCACTTTTATCGGCACGTCATTGTCTGTGAAGAGTGTTCGAGATAAGCATGGTGTGACTATTTTTATCCATGACCCCCTAACCCCACTTGTGCTTCTACCATCACTGATGGAGATCTTAGGGACTTCCCCTGATGAAGTTTGAAAGTAAATACTGTTAAAGGCATTGTCTGGTGGCATTTAGTAGGGGCCTTGCCTGAAAGTGAAAATTTTTCGTTACATGTTATCCGAACCCCATTCCAAAACTCCATTCCTAACTCAAGATGTCCCTTCTTGAAGATTGGACTTTTGTCAAGAAATATCTCTAAGTTTCCTCAAGGTCACAGAATGTGATCACAAGCAGGCAAATTGTCTCAGATTCCTTATTCTATATAATTGAACACCTTGTTTGTCCTTGAAATTTGATACTGTTGGAATGTTTACAGTAGGTATTTTTCTGTGTAGATATACAGGTAGTGTAAAACTGTTTCATAATTACAGTATGGTACAGCAAACAAAGTTATGAAATATTCAGTGTAATGGTGGTACCAATATTATAAAGAAATACAAAAACTATACCTTCTTCAAAAAAATTAATATCTTTCAAATGCAAGGTGCTATTGAGATGGGGTTTTCACTGTCTAAAACAGAAAAATTTTCTGCATTTTTTGAAGACATCAAATTTGATCAACAGAACATGCTTTTACAGTAAATGCAATTTTCTGGCATCTACTGTATATGGCCAATAAGACAATTCACAAACTTTCAACAGTACAAGTTGGGAATACTACTAAACTTACTGGTATTTATTTTTATCTCCATTTTTTAAGTAGTGCTTTGAGCATTTGGTTTCTTTTTAAGCCCCATTTATAATTTAGTGCTTCATTTTTACCAACCACCCCCACCCCCACCTGCCAGTCCATAAGTGCTTATTGTCCTCCATAGTTACAAAAACACTTCTCGAGGATGATTTTGCAACCATTAGGAACTGCTGGTCTAGACTACGGTAATTTTATTCATTATAAAATTATAAAGTTTGTACTTCATGGCCCATCTATCATGGGATAGATGCACCTTTCTTCTTTACTTATTCATTACATAGTTGCATTGGTTGCGTGTTCAGAAAAGGATTGATCCAAGATGTACAGTAAGTGGCTTCTGTTGGCTTCCACAATCTGGGAACTATTTTTGGCAGAAACCCATTAACATCTTTTGGCATCTCAGTCTCATATCAAACTATGATCAACTCATTTTGCCATTTCTCTCTCTATATTGTATTTTGGTGGCAGATCTTCCTCATTGATAGAAGCTATCGAATCCCTTGTTGCTAATTAAATTTGTGCAGCTCCACATGTGTAACTAGTGTCACTAGTGTTTGAAAGTGGTCTGTAACACTAACCAGTGCTGTAGTACTCGAGACCGGTCTTGAGTCACGATTTTAAGGACTTGGACTCGGAAGGCAATGACTCGGACTCGGTCTCGTACAGTCCAGACTGGTGACTCAGCTCTAAATTTCCGAGACCGCCAGAATTTGGCAATCACTTTTATGCAATTAATCTGTTGTCACATAGATTTACCTTGTCCTCTGCAATTTCTATACAAGTTACAACACTCGGTATTTGCATCTTTCAACTATGTGCTGTATAGAGTAGATATTTTAAAAAGTCATATGATAAAACATTCATGGGGTCCTTAATTATTTCTGCTGGTGGCCCACATGTTTAATCGGAAAGATCTCACCGGTGACAGCCAGACGCGTATGATTTTGCCAGTAGGCCTCATTTTGAAATGGTTAGTATTTCACCTGAATGTGTGGTATCTAGGGGTTCGTCAAAAGGTCCCTGGTTCAGAGCAAAACCGAATGGAATAAAAAGGGCATAGCCCCACGCACAAGGTCTGAGTGTATTTACAAAATAGTGGACAAAAACCTGAACATTTATCTACTCTATCTGTAAATGACATTGAATGCGCACTCAATTGATGATCACAAGTAAAACAATTTGACCATTGGGCTCAATCCAGGGCTGACAGAGCGGGTTACAAATAAAATCATGTCAGATTAAGTGTCGCATATCTTTTATGAAAAAATGTATGCCTGGTGAGAAGGTGGTTTGGCGTGACTTATCTGAGTGGAGCATCACTGTCTGTTGACTCGTATAGCGTAACAAGAATATTTTTTGCCAAAAAGCCTCCTACAGTAGATTGCTGCGAGTGGCAAGTTACCAGGCTGCAAAAGTTGTACATCAATACTGTTTGTATTTTCCAGTCCGAAATATTATTTAAAAAATGCCATAAAAAAAATTATTTAAGAAAAGGCAAATAAGAGGAAAGAAAATAATATTTGGACTATATATGTTTCTGTCACAGGGCATATGGTCTAAGATTTCGTTAGTTCATTTCAACTGGCTGGCCAGCTCTCCCCGACCACCACTGGATTCCATAAAACTATATGGCCCGGCGATTTGACTGCAGCCTGAGTGAGCATGTGAGTGGGTGGGTGGGGGATAGTTGGATTATGGTATAGTTTGCACACAGGGATGTAGCAGAGGGATTAGTGATGGTATGTAGGAGCTAAAATTGAAGGTAGGTTTGACAGCAGAGAGGTCCAACTGTCGTAGTCCATACAGCTCAATCTATAGACTTTAATTTAACCAAGATGTAGACAGACACCTGTCCTCACTTCTAGCTCACCCCTTGTGCTTCCAGCTCTGATGTGTTTGTCAGGTTGTTGGCACAATGTTTTATTGGCAAAGTTTTATTCTAAATGCACCCTCTTCACAAGCGTTCGGTATAGTCACCCTTAGGAGGGCAAAATGGTTGCAGAAATGAAGCACATTCGAAATGAAGACGCTCTCATGCAAAGAGTACCAAAGGTATATACATCTGCAGGTGCAGGTCCCGTTTGGTCCAGGACATTTATAGTAAACGGTTTTGATATGTTCCGCTTCAAATTTAACGAGCAGAGCAATTGTGTGAGGATGGTGGAAGTTGGTGTGGAAAGTGAACAGCATGCAGTAGGGGTTACAGTATAAGGGTTTTGAAATAGAAATTTACTCAAGCACTGATCCTACAGGAAGTAATAAGGAGACAACTCCACCGGCAAAGGTTCTGCTTTGGAGTATGGACAGTAGTATTGAAGTAAGGTAGAATCTGGCCGGGGGGGGGGGGGGGGGGTGACCCTGGTAGGTGGGATCACGCCAGACAAATGACGACAGAAAACCGTCCGTTAGCTTCACCTCTGGTTAGACCGTTTATTGAGTACCACACAACAGAACAGCCTCTGAAGGAAGGAAAATAAAATGGAAATGTTACGACAACCAACATCATACAGTAATCATACCATGAGAACCTTTAACCCTGTGGGCTGAAATCCCCGGTCCTGTCATCCAAATCTGCCACATACTAGGATAAAATATAAACAGTAAAGATAAATGATTAGATACAATGATTTGATGAACTCCCTTCCTAGTACGACCATTCCCATATAGTTCACACTCAATGCTCTTTCATAACCCATTAATTTCTTCAAGGTCATTTAGACATCACACAATTCCAACACTGAGGAGCATGCTGAATTAAGCAGTAAGACCATGCATACATTGATCCGATGGAACGACTAGAATATCTAAACTCTGTGCACTGATGATTAGGGTTATATACTCATCACAGACCAGACTTTGAACTCGAGTACCTTGATTACAAACATTGAAGTCATAAAAAGAAATGATGAAGTAGAATACAAAAAAAAAAAACTGTACAGGTCCAACTACTACACTTTACTCTGACTCACCGGACCACGACCAATTTGGAGAGATATTTGAACATCAGAGCATTATAGACATCTCGTCAATACCCTCGGTCATGGAACCTATAAGGAATGGGGCATAAAGTACAAATAATAGGGTGCCATACCTTAAGCATGTAATATCAGGTATGACCTGTCACCAATTAGCAGCGCAATACAGTCAAGGTCAGCATTCATAAAAACACATACATTGAAATACTTAACTGCCTCTCATGTTCGGTTAATTAAATTCAAATAGTTCATGCTCTGACAAACTTAACTCCATGCTATGGTTCTATGTGTAACCAGCCCTAGACCCCACTGCATGACACTGGTTGCATGTCCTCAGCCATGGACAAAACAAAATGTGACTCATCCTTCTTGAGGACTCACCCCAAGCTCTAAGCTCATTAAAAAGAAATTTAAACTTCACTACTTGCATACTAAGAACTTAAGATGACACCAGACCTCCAGCAGCTGTTACTGCACTCGATAACCAACAACCTCCATTCATCCCGGTGACTCTCCATTAAGTAGCTATATATATCATACCCCAAAATTACAAAGCGCCCTCAATGAACCACATGGTCTGAAACAATGAAGTTGCCCTGTGTTCTCCTACTAGGCCTATAGGCCTCCAGTGACCCCCATGCTCACAGCCTATAGTAATACATAAAGTCTCTCCTTTGTCTGGAACTTGCTGAAAAAAAGGGAACAACTATCTTGTATGTACAAAATTGTGACCGCCAAGTAACTTCACCATGAACAATAACTGAATCATATTTTCAGAACACCTCTCTCGTTAACTTCCATTAAGTATAACACTACTGGGCCTAAGAGCTGGCTGTCACACAGATCATGGCTACTGCCAAGAATTTCTTACAGTAATAACTCAACACAATATTTCAAACTAGAATTATGTGAGCCCCCCACTCACATTTAAACAACATCTCTGACCGAACTGAGCCCTCTACAGCGGCCTACCTCAGTTTAACTTTGGTGAATTGTTAGGATAGCAATGTTGGGATTTGAACAATGGTAACAAAAGAATAGGAAAAGGGTTACAAAAAATATACACATGAACTTTGTAAACAGTACAGTTAAAGCTAAAATACAGCAACTCGTTATAGGTGCAGTGTGTGCAGTCTGACACACTGTACACTAACCATTTCGCCTATAGCTACCCCTTTTCTTGCCAAGTCACATGGGCAAATCCTAATACAATTAACTGAGCCTGACTAGCCCCCTGATGACAAGTAAAAAATACTTATTTCACTCTAAGATCACAGTAACCACATCCATGGCCATTAAAATCCAATTTCACCTTTTAACTTTAGGAATATTTCCACATTCAGTCTCTCCTGCAACTAGTACCTGTGCTCCCTGATTGCTCCTAACCCATTCCCTGCAGTGAGTGGCTTAAGATCCTAAATTTATCACTTTTCCATCCTCTAGAGGCAATCAAACTTACGTTTAAACCTAAATTTCTTACAATAACAATTCCTTAGTTTTGATAACTCACCAATTAACAGGAAACATCAAGTTTGACTCCCGCCAACTTTACAGGATACTTCCTTCGAAACACACACACCCTCTCACTTAGGCAGCAGATGCAGGAGTGAAGCACATGGCTCTGATGAGAGCATGACCATGTGGTAAGACCCTTTCACCAGAGGAGTAATACAACTCCTCAATAGTAAACTAATATGAAACTAGCCTCCTAGCCCTTGTCCCTGAGGGTAAACAACATTATGACAGTGAATGAATCCCTGGGGGGGGGCTAACTGCTAGTTAAACTGAGAGGAACACTAAATTCTTCAGCCCAAAGGTACAATTTACTCATGGACCAATACCAACTGCAGGTGGCATGCCAAGAACAAAGGAATTACCTTCCAGACAGGAAGCTCATCTGCATACTCATTCATATGCAGTGCCAAGAGTTTGTAACCTGCCTGAGGAGGTAGCTTCTATCCAGTACCCAAGGAGGCTAATGAATACCAGCCAAAGGGGTGGGAATAATTCCACCTCACTGCAGTATTAACGATACACCTACTTCCATTGAGCTCAAGCGAAGCATGCCGAAAAATTTATTGAAAATCACAGTTCACTATACAGGGGTACAGTAGGGTTCTGAATTGTGCATGCAAGAACTATGCATGGTGGGTGTAATGATGTACATTTCAGGGCTTCATGTCATAAAAGTGTGGCTGGGAGCCAACGACCATGTTTTGGAAGAAATTTTAATTAAGGTACCTGATAAAACCTTTCAATAACATATGCTCCTTGCCTCCCCACCTTTGGGCTCTGTCACTGCATTAGTTAGTACTCATTGCAGGTGTGCGCGAATTATGGCATTGTTTGATATTTGAAATTAATATATTTTTCCTTCATTATACATTGCAAAATTGACCATGATGTTTGAAAAATTCCCTTATAATTTCTCAGGTCTCTTTTTCTTTCGTTCATTTTTTATATTATTTTTATTCATTTTTAAGGTCTAGGAAAAATTAGGGGGCAAGTGCCTCCACTTGCCCCCCTCGTAATCACACCTGTGATAGCACACAAAATTGTATAAAAGGCAGTGAAAAATTGATCATTTGTAAATTCCAGTTTCTTAGTGTACCCTTTTCCATAGGGGGACTTGGAGCTTGTGACTCGGTCTCGGTCTCAGACTGGAATGCCGGTGACTCAGTCTCAGACTCGGACTCAGCAGGTGAGGACTTGGACTTGGACTCCAATTTCGGAAGGTGGGGACTCGACTACAGCACTGACACTAACCCTTCTTTTACCATAGGATTGAACTGTTTGCTGGTAGCTTTTTAGTGTTCATACTGTACATAAAGTGGCGATGAGCAGACCTTTTCAACTTTTGTGCTGTTTGTACTGTTCAGTCATTTCTGGTGAACAAACTGTAGTCTAAATCATGGATGGCCTACCCTTTTAAGTTGGACAAAGATCTAGTTTGCTTTAGCAGGCGTCAGTCTTCTTTGCCGAGATATACCAGTAGGGTATACTTAGGCAAAGTGGCACTGTTGGCTGGCTCATAGTGCACCCTAAAACTTTTTGCTTTAAGGCAACTCTCAGATTCCAGAAGTCACACATCCTGAGCATTCTTTTCTTTGAGAGATTGTGTCAGTTAAGTTAAATAATTTACAAAAAAGAGTACAAGTAGGTTTTACATACTATGGTATTAAAATTGTCTATACTGAGTGCATGCTTCTTGGAACATATCCATCCATGATCAACTGTTGGACTGCAATAGGCAGGTTGGGCACCTGTGGTCTAAATCTTAAATATATACTTCAAGTGAATTATCCAAGCAAACATAATAACCAGCATTTGTACAGTACTTCTGTAAATTTAAGTTGTGTTCCTTTTCTGTAATTATACATGCTAGTGTTTTTCTGCATTTTCTTATGTCAGGAGCCTCCCTCAGAAATGCAACAGGATGCAAAATCCTCAAGGACAGTTGTCAAAAATTACTACAAATATTGTACCTTTTACAACGGTGAGGAATATCAGCAGAAACATGGCCAGCGACTGGCAGCAAGAGGTGAATTACATATATAATTAGTTGTTACTGAAACAAGTGTCCATGTTCATTACTGTAGTAGAATTTTTGCTATTTATTTATAGTGGTACATTTAAAAGTGCTAAAATGATAAAAATGGTTGAAAAATGGAGTTTGTTCTATTCCCATCAACATACAGTAGGACACACCTGTGCTGGTATGTAAAATATTAAGTTTATTCACTCAATTTTAAATTGTACAGTGTGCAATACTGCTGTGATGTCACTACTGCATTACCCAGATAACTATCCCTCTTTCTGGTTTCCCTGAAAGAGAAACCTATGCAGTTGGGATGCATGTGTGTGTATATGTGTGTGTTTGTGACACAATTAGCTTGTTAACATGATATGTCAAGAAGGAAAACTCTTAAAGTTCTCAAACTTGGTACATAGATGCCTCATATTGAGAGGAAGAACCCTATTGTTTTTGGTGGAGGTTAGAAGTCATCTGGGGTCACTAGGGTCAAATTCTGAAAACCTTGTTAACATGATATCTCAAGCTAGGAAGCTTGGATAGATTTCATTCTTAGAAAGTGGATGTATTATGGTAAGAAGGAGAACACTTGTTTTTGGAGGAGGTGAAAGGTCATCCCGGGTCACCAGGGGTCAAACTGAAAACATTGCTAACACAATATCTCAAAGAAGGAAGCACAGATAGATTTCACACATAGTATGTGGATGCCATATGGTGAGAAGAATGCTGTTGTTTTTTGTGGAGGTCAGAGGTCATCTGAGGTCACTGGGGGTCAAACTCTGAAAATCTTGTTCACATATGTCAAGGTAAGAGGCTTGAATAGAATTCATACTTAGTATTTGGATGTGTTATGGTAAGAAGCAAGACACTATTGTTTTTGGTGGAGGTCAAAGGTCATCAGGGGCCACCAGGGTCAATCTCTGAAAACCTTGTTAACACAATATCTAAAGGTAGGAAGGTTAGATTTCATACATAGTATGTGGATGCATTACCTTGAGAAGAACCCTATTGTTTTTGGTGGAGGTCAAAGGTCATATGGGGTCACGGGGGTGTCATATTCTGAAAACCTTCTTTACACAGTATCTCAAGCTAGGAAGCTTGGAGAGACATCATACTTAGTATGTGGATGACTTATGGTCAGAGGAAGAACCCTTTTGTTTTGTTGGAGGTCAAAGGTGATCTGGGTCACTGGGGGTCAAACTCTGAAAACCTTGTCAACATGATATCTCAAGGTAGGAAGCTTGGATAGATTTCATATGTAGTATGTGGATGCCTTATGGTGTGAAGAACCCTGTTGTTTTTTGTGGAGGTCAGGGGTCACTGGGGATTAAACTCTGAAAATCTTGTTAACATGATTTCTCAAGTTATAAGCGTGGATAGATTTCACACGTAGTATGTGGATGTGTTATGGGGAGAAGTAGAACCCTATTGTGATGGAGGTCAAAGGTCATCTGAGGTCACTGGGGGTCAAACTCTGAAAATCTTGTTAACATGATCTCAAGGTAGGAAGCATGGACAGGTTTCATACTTAGTATGTGGATGCCTTACCTTGAGAAGAACCCTATCGTTTTTGGTAGAGGTCAAAGGTCATCTGGGGTTACCGGGGGTCAAATTCTGAACATCTTGTTAACATGATATCTCAAGCTAGGATTTTTGGAAAGACATCATACTTGGTATGTAGATGTCTTATGGTCAGAGGAAGAACCCTTTTGTTTTGTTGGAGGTCAAAGGTTATCTGGGATCATTGGGATTTAATACTGAATACATTTTTGACATGATATCACAAGGTAGGAAGCTTGTATAGAGTTCATACTGTTATGTGGCTGCCTAATGGTGATGGAAAAAGCTGTTTTTGGTGGATCTCAAACTTTATGTGGGGTTAGTGGGGGTCAAACTCTGAAAAATTTGTTAACATGATATCTCAAGGTAGGAAGCTTGGACAGAGTTCATACTTGGTATGTGGATGCCCTATGGTGATAGGAAGAACTCTAGGCTATTGTTTATGTTGGAGTTCAAAGGTCATATGGGGTCACCAGAGGTCAAAAAGCATAATTTCCAAAGAATTCCCAAGCTCAAATATGAATACAAAACTGTATTTTTCCAACTCATTAAGATAGTATTTGACCAGTAACTGAAAGAAATGGGATATCATGGCATTATTTGGAACTAAACATATCAAAATTTCAATGCATTTTTGCATTCTGGTTCTATACTTTTTCCTACATGTAGTCTTTACACCTTGCTGATCAGTGTCATGTTCATGGTTGGAAATGAGGGATCATTTTCCAGGGATTGGCAGCCTTACCAGACCAGAATGCAAAAATGCATTGAGGTTTCGATGATATATGTTCTATTCCAAATAAAGCCATCATTAGGCATAAGTTGCCTCTTTGCAACCTGGTCACTGTTTGTTTACTCAATTCATCACGCTTCAGTGCCAGCACAACCAGGACATATGTGTCCAGAAGGATAAGCCTATTGTCATGGTCTGTTGAGGCAGCTCTGGTTGCAAACTTGGCTTGCACTGAATAAACAGTCTTTGCCTTTATGTCACTTCTGACCATAGTAAGGATTTTCAGATTGCACAAGTGAGGTTCTACAGTGGGACTTTTTGTTTGCATTGTGCTGGACATAGCAGCTACTATTGACAGAAAGCTGATAACAGGAAGTCGGGTTCAACTTGCTGTAACATCACTTTTTCAACAAAAAGTGGGTTATTGGGTTGAAATTGTATAGAGGCAATCTTCTACGTAATGATGATGCCCCATGTCTTTCAGTCAATGGTCAAATGCTATCTTAACAAGTTGGGAAACTACAGTTTTGTGTTCCTATTTAGTCTTGGGAATTCTTGGGAAATTTGCATTTTGACCTAGAGCTGGTGACCCCAGATGACGATCTTGGGAATTCTCAGGAAATTTTGCTCTTTGACCTCTAGTCAACCCATGTAATATTCTTGGGAATTCTTGGGAAATTTTGCTTTTTTTACCTCTGGTGACCCCAGATGACCTCTGACATCCACCAAAAACAATATTTAGGGTCCATCTTTTCACCATAACACATCGACATACTAAGTATAAAATCTATCCAAGCTTTCTCCCTTGAGAAATTGTGTTAACAAGGTTTTCAGTGTTTGACCCCTGGTGACCCTAGATGACCTTTCAACTCCACCAAAAACAATGGGGTACATCTTCTCCCTATAACACATCAATTTACCAAGTATGAAATCTATTCAAGCTTCCTACCTGGAGATATCGTCTTGACAAGGTTTTCAGACATTGACCTCTGGTGACCCCAGATGACCTTTGACCTTCACCAAAAACAATAGGATTCATCTTCTCACTATAACGCATCTACATACTACGTATGAAATCTATCCAAGCTTCCTACTTGGAGATATCGTGTTAACAATATTTTCAGAGTTTAACCCCCGGTGACCCCAAATGAACTGTGACTTCCACCAAAAATGATAGGATTCTTCCTCTTACTATAACGCATCTACATACAAAGTATGAAACTTATTCAAGCTTCCTACCTTGAGATATCGTGTTAACCAGGTTTTCAGGGTTTCACCCCCGGTGACCCCAGATGGCCTTTGAATCCCACCAAATATAATAGGGTTCTTTCTCTACCTATAAGGCATCTACATACGAAGTATGAAATTTATCCAAGCTTCCTACCTGGAGATATCAGGTTAACAAGGTTTTCAGGGTCTGACCCCTGGTGACCCCAAATGACCTTTAACCTCTACAAAGAAAGATAGGGTTCTTTCTCTTACCATAAAGCATTTACATACAAAGTATGAAGTTCATCCAAGCTTTGTAACTCAAGTTATTGTGTTAACAAGACTTTCAGAGTTTGACAACTGGTGACCCCAGATGACCTTTCATCTCCACCAAAAATAATAGGGTTCTTCCTCTCACCATAATGCATCTACATACAAAGTATGAAATTCATCCAAGCTTCCTACCTCAAAATATTGTGTTAACAAGGTTTTCAGAGTTTGACCCCCGGTGATCCCAGGTGACCTTTGACCCCACCAAAAACAATAGGGTTCTTCCTCTCAATATGGGGCATCTGTGTACCAAGTTTGAGAACTGTCAGAGTTTCCCTTGAGATATCGTGTTAACGAGCAAATGTCACAAGCACACACACACATACACACACCCTTACACACACATCCACACACACTCGCACACACACACATACATACACACACACACGCCATCATGAATACATAGGTTTCTCTTATCATCGAAACCAAAAAGTAGCCTCTGTTCAGGTTTATGTTAGGGACCTGGGCCTGTTCGAGTGGTTTCGAGACTATTTTCCAATTTTGATTCCTTGGCAAAGGCAAGAAGGAATCTATGCATCATGTGCAAGTGCATGTGTGTTCGTGTGAGTGTGTGTGTATGTGACCCTTTGCTAGTAAACAGGATATCTCAAAAAATGGTAATAGTGAGGGATGTCATACTTGGCATGTAGATAGCCCATATTGAGTTGATGATGCCTATGTTTTGGGTGGAGTTCAAAGGTTATTTGGGGTCACCAAGTGGTCAAAATGTGAAGACCTTGCAAACACCATAACTCAAAAGGGAAAACTGATGAATTTCATACTTTTCAAAAAGTGGGGCATGTATCCCCGCTCCACCCTCCCACCATGATTTCCATCTATGACCATGAGGAATAATATACTTGGCTTAATGATACTTTTATGGAGTAGATGGTCCCAACTGTTTTTGGTGGAGGTCAAAGGTCATTTTGGGTTACCAGAGCTCAAACTGAAACCTTGTAAACAATATCTAATCTATGTGAAACTTTTAGGAATCTCATACGTGGCAGGTAGGTATTCTACATTAATAAACACAATGCCAATTGAGTTTGATGGAAGGCAAAGTTTGTTGTGGGTCATCAGAGGTCCAATGGTCTAAATCTAAAATCTTGAAAACAAGGTATCTTGAGAAGGGGATCAAAGTTATCCAAACATCAGACATGTAATACCCCAAATGTCAAGGAAGAAGATTTATGACCATATTCACATGAAAGTTTTCTATCTGTTTGATCTATGTATTTGGGCTTCTGATTTTTTTCCTCCTAACTTTAAGCACAGTAACTTCACAATGAAATTGTGAACTTGAAACCACAGTACTTAATAACTTCTATCCAAGAGGCAAGAAATCGCTACACCTTTTGGCTCTCTGGTTTTACTCAATTTTCTACTTTGGAGGAATGTAATACTATATACCTCTACATAAGGTATCTGGTTGTATTGTAATTGCTATGTTGTACTGCATTTTGTTCACAATATTTGTACTCTTTCATTTACAGAGGGCTTTGGAAAGTTTTGCCTTGCAGTAGAAGGCTTTCTTACTCGCAGTCAAGCAGTAACACTCGCAACTTGGTT
The DNA here is from genome assembly GCA_029531755.1 of Holothuria leucospilota. Classification (NCBI taxonomy): domain Eukaryota; kingdom Metazoa; phylum Echinodermata; class Holothuroidea; order Aspidochirotida; family Holothuriidae; genus Holothuria; species Holothuria leucospilota. The sequence continues at coordinate 21,926 of JAIZAY010000712.1, forward strand.
AGATTATCAACCAGCAAAAGTTGACCTTATACAAAATAGTGAATGTGACCCTCCCAGCCGTTGTTTTGTACAGTCTATGGTTGAAAGGGGTGAAATAAGTCCCTCTGACATTTCAACTCTCATCGGGGCCTTAGAGTCAGATACAGTTCAGTTGAAAGGTGTTGCTACAAAAGTGAAGGAGGCCTTCCACAATTATGTGGGACAAGCACAACTACCTGCTACAGATGAGGAGGTCACATGTAAGTATTAATTCAAAACTGTTGCTGTTACAGTTCTTTAAAACTACATTGTGTCCTACAGTGTTTGTCAGTGATTTTTGTTACCCTCCTCTGTGAGTGAGATCATTCTAAATTTGCAGGACCCAGTCAGTGGTTGCTTTAACCAGTTTTGTTGTAATTTTGTGAACAATTTCCAGAATTGTTTGTGGAGTTTATTGTCCACGTAGATGTGGAGAGGGAGAATTGTCAGAAATATTCAGGTGGAAATAGTCTGGAAGAGAAGTCCCCATATGGTGTATATATGTGTTCTACTGTAAGCTATCTCCCCCCTCCACAAAGTTGTGCTGATTTTAGAGCAGCTAGGCAGGCAGAATTATTTTGTGGGATAAATGAAATATAGTGTACACAAGAGAATAGATAATCTCAAAATAATTTTTTATATATTTTAGTGTTATAAATTAGATGTTGCCATTTTGAAATTATTAATACAGAAATTTGTGATTAAAAATTATCTTGATAACAATTTTTAAAGGATTGCAGCACAAAGTCATATTGAAAGAGATGAGTTCACAGATTTTCAGGAATTCCTTCAGGTTTGGGTCATTTTAGCCTAGCTCAATACTGTGTGCAAACATGAACTGATACTGAATCCATTCATTATTCACAACACAGATTCAGGACAGTGGATCTGTGATGTGGCTTACCTTGTTGCTTTTAGCTTCATATCTTGTGGCATTTAGAAAAGTGTTGCATTCAAAGAAGGATCTACGTAGATTACCCACTGTTACCTCGAATATACTGTTTGTAGGGCTGTGAACGTTTAAGCAAAATAACTAAACGTTTAATCGCAAAATTTTGCGATCGTTTAGCGATTAATCGCAAGTACCTATGAACAACATAGAGACTTTAAACGTGCTCTTGAACATGAAAAATGCATTAGTGACATCCGGGGACATAGTTTTCATGAACCTCAAACACGGATCCTCAAAGAAGCTCAACTTTGATGTCGTATGTTTACATGTGTGCCATTTGTATAATTATGTATTTCACTTTTCCAAAAGGAGTTAAAGTGAACATCTAATTTTCTGTAATGACTGCAGATTGTTCTTATTTCGTACGGAAAGACCGCATTTGCGATTAATCGCTGGTAGCTTTGTACTAAACGTTTATTACACATGCGATTAATCGCTAAACGGTCACAGCCCTAACTGTTTGAACAGTTGGAGGAATACAATTTTGAAAATTTCTGTTTCCATTACAGTTGCATTTGCATCAGCTGAAATATATTTAATACAGGGTAGGAACTCCTTGTGTCTAAATTCTCAACTGATTGAACGAATTCAAAGTATGCCCTTCAAAATGTAACTTATAAGCCACTCTGATTGTTTAATAATTTGTGTAGATAATACGTAGTAGTGCCTGTACTGGATGGAATATTTTAAATTTATGAAGGGCTGCAAGCTTAGTAAACTTAAGCTGGCTGACCACTTGGGGACCAACTGCTTCCCATTGCTGAGCATATGCTACAGTAGCTCTTGGAATCGATTGCTGTTGGGTGGTGAACGATTTTTGTGTTATACATATAACTAAGTACATGCTGTTGGCACATAATGCCAAATGGCCAGTTGTTTTTGGCTACATCCATGGCATTGCTCCCCCCTGGAAGTTAGTCAAACCAGTTATTGACCTTAGTCTGAGACAGCATCTAAAGAACTCAACCAATGAACTGGTGTGCCGTGCCAGCTTTTATAATGAACTGAGAAATAAGTACCTTCGTTATCATGCAATCTATACCGATGGTTCCAAAGCCACAAACAGGGTAGCGGCTGCAGCAACATGCCGAGATGCATTCTTACAAGTCAGACTGCCGGATGATGCATCAATATTTACCGCCGAACTCCAGGCACTTAAGATGGCATTCGAGCTGATCGAGGCCTCGCACGACCGCCAGTTCATTGTGTTCACAGACTTACTGTCCAGCCTTTTAGCTCTTCAAGGCCATGAGCAAAAACACCCTAGTGTAATAGCTCTTCGTGAAACTTACTCCAATTTGGTAAGACTGCAGAAATCAGTTGTGCTCGCGTGGGTGCCGAGCCACGTGGACATACACGGAAATGAAAAGGTATAGACACGCTAGCTAAGGAAGCCCTACAGATGGACATTAACAACCTCCAAGTACCCCACACTGATTATTGTCCTAACATCAACGGCTATATAAAATCAAAATGGCAAGAACTGTGGGATTCTTTCCCTGAGAACAAATTATACCAGGTCAAACCAACGGTCAGGACTGTGGGTAATGCGGCCCCCAGAGAACGGAGGGATGATTTGGTACTGACTAGAGCAAGAATCGGTCAAACTTACCTAACCCATGCTTGTTTGCTCCACGGGGAAAAGAGACCATACTGTATCCCCTGTGATTGCGATGTCTCCGTCAGTCACATTCTCGTCGACTGCTATGAATACTCCCATATTCGTCAGAAGTATTACACTGTGCCAGACCTGAAGACATTGTTTGAGCATGTAGATCCTGTTCTCATTTTGGACTTTCTCAAAGAAACTATAACCTTTACAGGAAGTTTTGACATGACTCCCGCATTTGCTTTTGTCTAGACATTTTAGGATTTTTCCCAATGTTTTTCTTTTTTAGTTTTACTTTTCTTATCTAGCTGACACTACATAACCCATTTGTGTTGATGTGTCATTAAATCCCATCTAACTAACTAACTAACTACATGCATGGCTCCTTCATAGTGAAATATTTGGACATCAGCCCATGATACCCTACCTTGTTACTATAGACCTACTTAGGGGTACATATCATTCCAGGGGGCTTATCCAAGAGCCTTTCAGGACTTGTCTGCTAAGGTTGAGCCACTGATACAGAGAGGCAGTCTACACAGATTCCAGCATCTGTTCCTCCAGCCTCTTGTATGGTTATGGCCTTAGAGGAACAGAGGGAGCCACAGCCCCCTGTCAAGGAAATTTAGCACCCACTGCAACAGGTTAAAGTGAAAATTATAATATTTATAAAATTAGATATTTATAAATAAAGTTAATGTTTAGCAGATCTCTAGGCAATTAATTGGAATGCTTTAACCCTGGAAGTTCTTAGTTATATGACTCTGAAAAATAGGGAACATAAGAGAAGCTAGAAAAACCCATTTGGGAAAAAGAAAATTATGTTGAAATCTTAATGTTCAATTCAGTGTGGCACATGTAGCAATAATTTTGTCACTGAACTATGTACAGTATTTGTAAACTTTCAGCATACTTGTCTTTTGTAGATGCTCGTGGAAAACTTAGAAGACCACCTGAGGTTGAGAAAGAAAATAAAAGACCAACCGATGAAAAGCCTTTTGTGCTTCAGGAGATTAAGGGCAATATAAAGAAGTGCACAGGATGTAGAAAGCCACTTTATCGCAGAGGCTCTTTACCTAAGATACCTAAGAACATGACCATTGGTCATTTTGAGCAAAGAAAATTTTTCAACAAAGCTTTAGGGAAAGAGGTAGAAAGGCCTGGAAATGTGTATTACCATGTAAATTTGTCATGTATTCGACAAAGAAATCCTGATTTCAGCCCATACAAAATAGTTATCCCTCCTGGTGTTACTCTTACTGAGAAGCATTATAAATATTTTGAATCCTGTGGGATTTCAGTTCCCAGGTACCCGTAAAGCAGGAATACGTGTTTGAGGGAATTTGCTATTATTTTTATGTGAAAGTAAAGTTTCAGTATGAGGGAATAAGCTTTTGTTCTTAGCCTTATCACACTTCTACATTCTGTGTATTCATAGTAACCCTTATGTTAACTGTTTGAAAAGCTAGGCTTCCAATCAGAGAGCTCTCCACAACATGTTGGTCTGCTTATCAAATATCATTCGACTGTTAGTAACCTTTAACTGAACTGATCTTACAAGGTGTGGACGTCAAAATTTTAGCCAGTGCCACAGCTTGTTATGTACAGCATGGTGTAATTACATGCTCATTACATGTGCACTGAACATTTCCAGCGGAAATGTGTGCATAAACAAGTCAATGGATTACGATACATTAAAATTTTTGAGAAATCTAAATTAAGTTAAAGGGGTGTTTAAGTTACATTAAATAATTGGGTTTTTTGCCAGGATAAAATGGCTTTAATGATACCTTAATCCTTTCTTCTAAATTATTGTTAAAACCATAATCTTGGATATGTGTGAGAATTTGTAGGCTAGTTCCAGATACAGTACAGTATCTTGTCATGAGGAAGAACTGGTGTGCAAGGGAGCTAAATGTGAGAGTATCATTTGGGTAAGAAGGAGGTAATAAGGGGGGGGGGGACTGTTCATTTTGTTTAATGGTTTTACAAATAATGATGTTCATTACAACTTTGAATAATGTAGGAGTATCAAAAGTCAAAATTTCAGTGGTGAATTAAAAGCATCGAAGAAAGTGCTGAAATTCAAAACTGCAGTGTTGTGCATCATAAAATAATGTAAGGTAGATTAACTACTGAAATAGTAAATTATGAAGGTTTTATGTCACATTATATACTTGCTTTTATTTGCTTTTTGCTTAAAATATGTATATGTATTTTTTTTTGATAAACGTTTGCTGTTTTCCAGTTTTATATGCTTGTGGTAGGCAGCTTAGACTAGGTTTTTTACTTTGCCAAAACTTTAAATTTTCCATTTTTAACATTATGTTATGAGAAGGTTACTCAATGAAAATCTCCTCTGAAATCACCTGATGTTTAGGCCTGGACGATTTCATCTATTATGAATCTTTAGGTACATGTGCAGTATTCATTAGTTCAAAGGTACAATTGCAGCTGACTTTAAAGCCGGGATTAATGCAAATACCTTAATTTGAATAAGTATACCCTTGTGGCTAATAGACTACGAATTTGTAAAGCAGACGAAAGATGTTTTATATATTAACATTTTAATTGAATAGTCTGTGGCCAGGCTAGAGGGTGTTTCTTGCATCATAAGGAGAGCTGTCTTTCTGTAAGTGAAATGTAAGTCTTTTTTTTTTACTCCTCACTTTTCAGTAAAAGGGGAGGGCTGGCTCTGCCCACCTTTAGCAACATAGTGTATCCAGAATGGCATAACACCAAAACATGAATCTGTTTGTCATTGTGCATTTACCAGAACTTAAGGTCACTCATAAAGTTTGAAGGATAACTGAGGCCTAGTTGTAAAAAAGGTTGACTATTTAAACTAAGATCCAGTTGAAACTTGAGAAGTTGACATTCATTTGCAATTTGTAACCATACTTAGTTCTCAGAAGTAGTACAGATACCTTCATATGTCAGTTAGGTCAAAAGTTGTCAATAATTCTGCCCATTTAGGGCGGTTGCTTCTAATGCCAAGCCACAAATGTGTGAGAAGCCTATGACATATAACTTACAACTTCACACGTACTGGGTGGCTAACCAACTCAATGTAACCACAAAAAATGCTGGTTACAGATTTTTCTTTCTGGCTTTAATCATTGCTTATGTAATAAAACAAAAGGTATACAAAAAGGTATCTGGGTCGTTCTAGTTTTTGTGAGGGGAAGCTTGTCGAGGAAAAAGAGAAGGTAGTGGGTAGAGAAACCCTCACTGTTCAGGCTTCACTTCTTGTGTTAACTTGGTTCTGTCACAGTACATAGTGTACATAGCTTGCTTTGCTAATGGTAGAATAGAACACTGCTTCGCTTTTGATATTTTTATCTTTGAAGCTACAGAGGAAAGTTTCTGAAGACTTTCTCGAAGTTAATTTCTTTTAATAATTGCAACGATTCTTTAGTCAAGTTTTTTCGTATAGACCTCACAGCCAATACGAGGAGGACTTGTGAACTGCTGAAGATTGTTGACTGTTCCTCTTGTTTATCTATTAGGCCTAATCTGGCCAATAACGTCATTGAAAATTATCATTGTGCATATCATTGCTGGTGTGTGGCACATGTTACCTATTCTATTCAAGGAAGAGTGCAGATTAACTGACCATCACACTACTTTACTTGTGCCCTTGATGGTTTGTGGGATTTGAGTACCTTCCGTGATGCAAGCCGATGTTTCTGGAACTGCGAGGTGTTCTGCATGTGCTTAGATTTTTTGTCTCCGCCCCGGGCATGACTATTGAGCAGCTCTACTTCACTGTGGAACCACTGAGGATAGCTGTGCCTAACTTTGGTATTGTCGTTAACTGATTCGCTGTATGGACTCCCGCGTTCTATTTTTGTTACTGGACACTTGTTTCGAGGCCTCCGCGTAGGTGCAGCTGGACCGAATCAGACCTGCGTGTTCCAGTCACTTAAGTGTCCCTTGTTTATTTGTAATTAAGTTTATGTGTCAACTGGCCATTCACAAACTAATTGAAGCATTTGTATTTGCATGTGAGATCAACATTTCGTAATTATACCGCATGGCAGTGAGTGTTCAGACTTTTGGTCATTTGTAATTATTTTGTGTCGATGTGTATAGCCACTGGTGAAACCTTCATCCTGACGATTTTGCAATTGACAGATCCCCTAGTGATGTAGAGATCGTTTTGTGCACCTTACCCAAAATATAAATTACTTGGCTAACGTGCTGTAACGTAATAAAAGGAGTTCTATACTAAGCCGGTTACATCAACAATTTAGATCAAGTTTGGTCGTTTCTTTTGAAAGGCCAGATCGAATGGGAAAACCATAGATTTCTCTTAGATGAAAAACCCGCCGTACTTCGACCAAGTCGGGAACCAAACCCCCTACCTCCAGGTTGCTGAACTCCATCACTTCAGATGCCACTGCCTTTACCAACTTGGCCACAGCACCGGCATTTATCAGAGGTCAAAGGTTACATGCAGTCATGTTGTAAAATAACCCAGAAATACAAGTTACCTGTTTGGACATGTAGCAGACTTGTAGTACTCGAGTACGTACTTGTACTCGACTCCTTACTCGAGTACAAATTTTTGTACTCGTACTCGAGTACCTGGCCTCAGTACTCGTACTCCGGTACCGCGTACTCGTACTCTGGATCTGCGTACTCGTACTCGACATGTCTGTAGTCATACTTGTACTCGAGTACAATAATTCTCCTGCATTTTAACTGCTGCATTTTATTTCAATTATTCCATCGTAAATTTACTTTAGTTTATTATTCTCAATTGGTTTAATCAATTGGCCAAAAATTCAATTTTATCAAACTTGTAACCTCCCTCTCAACAGCGGTTGACTGAGAGAATGCTTCCACTTTTTAAGGGAACAAGCAAGATCATGCGCGCAGCTATTGTTTTAGGAACAACTTGAAATTTGTGTTGAGTTGAAAAAGAATTGTATCAAAATGCGTAGTTAGTCAATCAGTCATCATTGTGTAACAGCAAAAATTGAATGTCAATGAAGTGTTTTAGCCTGAAGTCAAAAAGATATCCATCAAATCAGATAAATGTGAGTTCACTGTAGATATGAAGTTTTTGCGATCTCTGGACTATGTTTGCTATCATGATCTGCGTCAGTCGGTGCTCTGGTTGGAGGTTGCGGAGTTTGAGATGAAGGCCTGCCTGCGAATCAGAGGCATCTAACAGCGTGTGTAAGTGCAGTCCTTGTTGCTCCACGTATGTACCAGTAGGGTGACAATGAAGCTTTGATCAGTTCCACTCAATAAAATCAAGTGCTAATATCAGCACTTGAAGTGCTAATTTGTTAGCGCTTGCAAGTTCTCCAAGAGGGACAGTAGCCTATATACCTCAAGTACTAAATTAGCACCTATTTAGGTGCTTTTTTTCAGCACCTTGAAGGCGCTGACACAGGGTTGAATATATTTTGAAAAATTTGGTTTGATAGAATTTTTTATGTTTGTTAAACTGATGTATGACGTGCATAATCCATACCATGGAATGACGCAATGACAGTTTGGAAGTGACTTTCAAAAAATTCTCACCTGGCGCATTACATTGACATTTACAATGAATAGGTCATTAGAAACTAGTTAAAGTCATGTTCTCAATTCTTATACGTTAATTAATAATTGTTTACAAAATAAATGTTCTTAACTATATATACCATTTATCCGGCCTTAAAATTTTCAAGTAGGGAAAATTAGTAGTTAATTAATTCCTAACAAAATGAAAGACGCAAATACATTTGTTGTCGAATTTGGAATCGTTGAAGAGAAAATTGTCTAGATAAATTAGCCCCGCACACCAAACCAGAATATTCCATTATTTCTAAAAAGCTATCAGCACCCATGAGGTGCTGTGCATTAGCACCAGACAAGTGCTAAAAACAGCACTTCAGGTGCTGGTTCAACTGCACCCGTTAGGTGCTACCATTTTAGCACCTGTTATTTCAGTGTCATAATGATAATCTGTGAAATTGTACTCGTACTGGTACTCATGTATCGCGTACTCGTACTCTGGGCTATGTAGCACGGGGGTGCACCCATCAGTCCGACACGTCTTCAGTCCGACACGTTTTCATTCCGAAAATGAAATACACGTTTTCATTCCGAAAAATAAAATACACGCTTTCATTCCGAAAAAACAAGTTTTCATTCCGACACGTTTTCATTCCGAAAATAAAATACACGTTTTCATTCCGAAAAAACAAGTTTTCAATCCGACACGTTTTCATTCCGAAAAGTAAAATACACGTTTTCATTCCGAAAAGTAAAATACACGTTTTCATTCCGAAAATAAAATACACGTTTTCATTCCGAAAAAACGAGTTTTCATTCCGAAAATAAAATACACGCTTTCATTCCGAAAAAACGAGTTTTCATTCCGAAAATAAAATACACGCTTTCATTCCGAAAAAACGAGTTTTCATTCCGAAAATAAAATACACGTTTTCATTCCGAAAATGGAATACAGCATAACCATAGGCGTAGGAAGCGGGAGGCTTGGGGGCTTTAGTCCCCCAGTCAAAAATTTGGAGGTATGATGTGAAGTATGCTTTCGCTCCCCAAGGATCCAAGGATGAAAACCCCTTATTTGTTGCCTGTGTAAAAATGTCAAACTTTGCAGTAATTTTTCTTAAAATTCACCCAATTTGTTGCATCAAAGTGCATATAAAGACCCTTAAATACTCAAAAAATTTCCTAAGGGTAGCTACAGGGGGCCCCTCCTAAAAGGACGGCTCTCCGAAACAAAGTTCAGCCTCCCCCCTCAATCTCGAACAGCTTCCTACGCATATAAGCATAACAATGTACCACTGAAAATGTATTGGTTTCTAAAAGTCTTTTGGTTTCGATGAAAGAGAATCCTATGCCATGATGGCGTGTGTGTATGTGTGTGTAGCCTATGTGTGTATGAGTGTGTGGATGTATGTGTGAGTTTGTGACACTTTGCTCGTTAACACGATATCTCAAGAAGGGAAGCTTTGACAGTTCTCAAACTTGGTACACAGGTGCCCCATATAGAAAGGAGGAACCTATTGTTTTTGATGAGGGTCAACGGTCGTCTTGGGTCACCAGGAGTCAAACTCTGAAAACCTTGTTAACACAATTTTGGAGATAGGAAGCTTGGATTTATTTCAAACTTGGTATATTGATGTACTGTGGCAAGAGTGTGAATTTGGCGGAGGTTAAAGGTCATCTGGGTTCACTGGGTGCCAAAGTCTAACCAGAAAGCCCAAAGACTTAGTGATTCCTTGCCGAGAAGGTGTGCTTTGTCAGTAAGGTTCAGCCTTAAATTTGTACTTCCTGACTATATTAGTTTTTACAATTTTCTTCAGTTAAACCTCTGCTGACCTTTACATGACCTTAGACCTCCACCTAAAATTATTGGTTTATTCCTCTCAACATGACAAATCTAGCGACTAAATATGAAAATCTCCCATTTTTACTTTGAGATATCGTGTTTACAAAGTCTTCAGTACTTCAATTCTGGTGACCTCAAATGACCACTGACCTCCACCAAAAACAATATAGTTTCCTTTCAACATGGAAAATCTATACCGAATATAGCAAATGTCGGTCATTCTTATCTTGAGATATCGCGAATACAAGAAGCTTCACAAACACATACACACACATACACACACACGTCATCAATATTGAATAGATTCCTTGCTTGCCTTCGGCAAGGAATCAAAACCCCATTAAAATATTTCATTGTAGGAAGCTTCTATATATTTAATACTTGGTATGTGGATGCACTATGATAGGAAGAAGAACCCTACTGTTTTATTTGAGGTCAAAGGTCATATAGGGTCACTAGATGTCGAAGAGCAAAATTTCCCAAGAACACAAAAGATTATTTTGGTGTAAGCAGAGGTTAGAAAGCAACATTTTCCAAGAATTGCCACTAAAAGTGTCCTTGTGGTAATCAGTCTCCAGAGGTCACATAGCAAACTATCCCCAGAATTTCCAAGAACGTCATCTGAGATTATTAGCTCAAGAA
>JAIZAY010001269.1:0-17609 GCA_029531755.1 Holothuria leucospilota
TCCCCTTATAGGCGGGTTTTTTCATACGATATTTCCCTTAATCCCAAATTAGCAAAAAAATATATATATATATAATATATATATATATATATATATATATATATATATATATATATTATATATATATATATATATATATATATATATATATATATATATATATATATATATATATATATATATATATATATTATATATATATATATATATATATATATATATATATACATATATAATATATACATATATATATATACATATATATATATATATATATATATATATATATATTAATATATATATATATATATATATATATATATAGCTACTTATGGTAAAAACTATATAGGTACAGATTACTTTAATTGGAGACTGTAAAACAACATTTAGTGAAATAGTAAGAAAGTCGTTTAGAGTTATCTGTTGCAGTCTTCCTTTTTGGTAACTTCCCATTAGTTGCTGATTAAGGAATGAACTGATACTCCTTAATTTACTTTAATAATTCGTCTGTAATATGTTTTAATATCTATAGGCTTGAAGAATTTTTTTTTTTTTATAAATGTAAGTTCTCTATTGCCGTGGAACGTTATATTTAGCCTACTTTAGAACACAATTTCAAAGGAAAAAAAAAAAGAAAGAGAGCTATGCACATTTACAAAATGCTTTTACAGTTTGTCCCGAGCAGGGAGTTGTGACAGCTCCCTGCCCCGAGCTATTTCACCACTGACACTTTGTAATAGTGTATTAAGATTTATATTCCTTTATTTGCTCCCATATAAGATATGCAATATATGTAAATATATGTTAAGTAAATTACATGAATGTATTTTATAATGCTATTGGAATAAGTACAAAATAAATAGGAAAAAAGGTATGCATCCGTCATGGACATGCACACCGTAGCTTGAGGGGTCTGTTTGACTTCCCACAATTTTATCATACTTCAAGGGAAATGTCTTTCTGAAAGGAATCCCAATGTGGTCTGAAACCTATGTGGAAAATTTACCGGATCCTTATATTTTCGAGTTGGCACGGTTCCGAATTGGCCTGTTTCCACACACACTCTCACTCACATACACATATTTGTATCAATATTCGAGTACACTTGTACGTACTCAAGGCTTGTGCTCCCGTAGGTAAGTAATTGAATATTTGTATGTAAACCACGTATACACCCACATCAGTATTTCTATACACGTAAACGTATAACGTACATACAAACATGTGTGAAATTTTAACGTAAATGTGCGTTCAATAACGTTACTACATTGTCGGTAATTTCTAATACGTTATTGATTAACAAAAAGTGTTACATTATTGGTAAATGTTATTACTTACATGTGTGATTACGAAATTATCGGTAAATTTCCTATAAAACTTATCGGTTGTTGTTACATTGTCGGTATTTTTTTTTTATTGCATTATTGGTTCTTTTTTTTACATAAACAGTAAGTTTGTACTACATAATCGGTTATTGTTACATTATCGGTAAATTTTATTACATTATCGGTCGTAACAGGCCCCTTTCAAGAACCTTCTAGTGCACACTTGCACTTTGCTCCCGTAGTGTACCTCACCTCACTTACACTTGAGGTAATGCATTATGATATTCCTATTAGCCATGACACTGCCTTTATAAGGTTAGACGATAAATAGTGATCTGTTTTCTTTGACAACTTGTGACCAGTAGCGTCAACCTTTACTCGAATGGGGGGGGGGGGGGAGGTCACTTCTGTCAAAAAATTACTTTGTAAAAGTCTTAAGTCAATGCGTGTATTCCAAAATGTGGAGGGGGAGTGCCCCCCCCCCCGTGCCCACAGGATTGACACTCATGCTTGGGACTCACGACGTTCAGAGATTTTTACCTGGAGATCAGAAGAAACGAAATTTTCACATGATTAAGAAAGACCTTCGGCCAATACTGAAGACTGTTTTTCCATACAGCCGAGACTGAGTTTTCCTTTAAAAAACCAGGCATGCTAACTTGACTAGATCCTATATGTTCAATGATAACGATTGAGTTATTATCTCCATCTATTGTTTTATTGGTGCACACCATGCCATTGGATTGGAAGCTAACATGCACAAATTTTACTGTTACCGCAATCTCAAGAAAAGTTCATAAACACGTAATATATCTCGGTGAAGTTGAGGTTTTGATAGTAACAACTCTTCAAGGGGCTGTTGTATCCCCTCAAACGTATTAACAGCCCCAATGTCTCTATTTACAATACTTGATTGACCATTGATTAAAATAGATTCAAATACTTACTTCAACCTGATTGGGGAATGGTGACTCAACGATGAAAAAAATGTGATGAAATGTGGCCCATTGCATCCGTGGGTTAAAGTATACTAGAGTTAAAACCACATACAACAGGCTACCGTTCGCAACAGAATATTATCATTAGTAAATGGGGGGGGGGGCAGGCGAAATTTTTATAGTCAACTTATTTATTTCCTTTTTTGCATTTTTTCATTGAAGAAGAATGTACTAGAATTAAATTTAGTTGAAAGAATTTAATTGTCATAGACCAGATGATATTTTCTTGGAATGATGAAAACATTCTTGAGAATTGGCCTATGAATTGCACCGTATTTTAGATGAGCGTCCACAATGCTGTAATTTAGCTTAAATTTGATCAATTTTACTCGATAAAGTAATTTTAAGTAATAACGACAAGTATTTGTAGACTAAAATAGAACAGTCTGGTTCAAAAAGAAAAAAAAATGCCCGATGTCATTCCCATGTTGCACTGCTTTAGTACTCTGGTGGCTGTCTTCGGCCATAGCTTCAAGAAGATGGGGAAAACGGGTTTCACCCAGGGAATCTCTCACCAAAATACGGCTTTTAAATAAAAAAAAAAACAAAAACATTCCAGGGTCAAGTGCATGAATCTCTCCACCGCCATACCTTGTTCCAAGACCGTTCTGTCTAATTGCAGCGGAATCCTCTCAAGTTGTAGTCTGGCACATTGCATCCACATTTGTTCCGTTACAACACAGCCCTCACTAGTTACAACAACATTCTATCACGTTACAGTAACTTTTTAGAAGAACAACCACCTGTCTCTTAACATCGCTATTATGTCCTGCTGAAACACTGCCCTGTCTCGATACAACACCTTTCTATCCCGTCACAACACCATTATGCCTTGCTACAGCACTGTACGTGATGTCTCGATACAACATCATTCTATCTCGTTATAGCACTATTCTATGTTGCTATGGGGTATTACCCTCTCTTAATCATTATACCATTCCATCTAGTTACATCACCACCATGTCTGGTTACAGAAACATTCTGTGTATATTAACAAGTCTTCTTTACTTCTTCAAATGAGATGGAAATGTTTATTAGCCGAGATCGTGAAAGTATAAAGTAGAAGGTAAGCTGAGTTACTGTTTGTTTATTAAACGTACGTATTTCTATGCACATATGAACAAGAGCTATGAAAATCAGTACTGTATAAACGTACAGTCCCTCGGTTATGACATCGTGTGTGGATAAAAATTATTTCGTAACAAGCGAAATAGGTCTCGCAACTTCTATGCTTCTAAGCTGCTGTCCATTGAATTAAAGTAACAGTGGCAATTTAATGACAGTAACTGTGACAATTTAATAGCCACTAGCAAGTATTACACCGTCCAAACCCTCGCATAATACTTAGGACCGGTAGATGGGGTATTAAGACTTAGGACTGGCCATGGCCTGGTGCTGGTGATTTCTTTGTAATCACCGTTTATGAATGTACCCATATTTAACTTTGACAAAATACCAGGAGAGAAACAACTTTTGTGAACAATACCCCAGTTAACCCGATTTTGAGCCAATTCCGATTCCATTGGCCACCATTCCAAGTCAATTCCACGTCCAGTACACTCCGATTCCAAGCCTATTCTGGCCCCAGCGTCCCAAATTCCTGGCCAATTCGAAGTTCGGCTATTTGGCAATACAGAAAATTACACAAATATTTTTTATATATACCAACTGCAATTATATTTCGTTCAAAATTTTACTTCAGAGTCCACATTGCCATTTAGCTGACTGTGAGCGACCAGTCTGTATTAAATTGTACACCAATAAAGCTGTATCTATATGTAACATTCATAAAACTTGTTTTTGTGGACTCACCTGAAATTTCCTTCGAGTCCGAGTTCAGTTGCAGCCCATTCGAAGGGAAGTTTCAAATCCGGGACCTCCTGCCCATTCCCGGGCCAATTCTGAGTCCAGTAAAATGGACTCGGGTCCGGAGTTGAGACCGAGTCCGGACTCGGATGTTACAGCCCTGATACCTCACTTCTTGTTCTGCCCAGCTGTTTACTGAAAAAGCACCGAAGAAAAGGCACTCTTCTATTCCATACAGAGCATACTTTACGAGCCAGCCTTATTGGGCATCCATTTATTAGATAAGGCAACTGAATGAGTATGTTGTAATCGGAGTGGTGGCAACGAGGGGAAACTTTTTAGAAACTCCAAATGTACACTGAATACAAGTATCAAAGATTGGTACTATTTCCAGATTTATGTGTTCTGTTGTCATTTTCGAATTTCTTTAAGAATACACGATTTTACGAGTGATATACCTCATCCATGTAAATCATAGTCAGGATGATATAGACGGAATAGTAGACAATTCCTACACATAACGGGAACATAACTTAGAATAGAATGTTCAGTCTTACCCGCCCTGGATCTGTGATAATTACAAGAGAGGACATTAACATGTAATAACTTAGGAAAGAAACTAAAATACACCAATATTTCCAGAGAAATGTTGGCAATTGACAAAGTAATTTGACAAAGGCCCATGATACATGGCGTCACTTTAGACAACATGATTGAATAAAAGAGGTAAATTGTTTAACATTTCAATGAAATCAAACATTTTTAAAAAGGTATCAAATATAGAAGTAATAAGTATCATTGCCGTAAGGCCCCTCCCCTTAATATCAAGGGCATGAAAAGAAATGATGCTGAATGACAATTAATATATATAATATAAATTGCTTAATTCTTTTTGGTCAAGCAAGACCAGCCTTGCGATTGACGTTAATGTCTTAATTGAGGAGAATCCTAGACACACAACTAGCCAACTGCTTCTGAAATTAAATATCATCCTACAATTTCTGTATCTCTATCAGTACCGTTACCATGGTAACAAGTAATTTCAACCAGTCACGTTGCAGATGTACTTAATATGAACAAACTGGTCATGAGAAATGCCAGGGACTCTTTTCAAGATTTTACCTAGGAAGTGCATAAAGCATACTCTGCATTCAGAGCTTTTGGTGCCATCCCCAAGTCCCACGGAGGTTATTTTTCCAAGTGCTATACGTTTTTGGGGCGGGGAAGGGATTGTTAATTTTTGAGCTATTATTATATTTCAAGTAAAATATGTTTAAATATAAGTTACAGATCCTGGATTGTGCTATCACCAGGAATTTTTGAGGTGTTTTGGTCACAATCGTTCGGTGTCCGTTATAGGTGCATACACTAATTACTCTAAGTTACAAAGGTAACTCGAACCTTTTTTATAAGGTGCCCGGCAGTGTGGTTTCTTGCACTGACCTTTATCGATACGTAAATTGTCTTTTATAGTTGGATGATAAGAACTTACACCTTCGTAGTAGACTTTAGCCAGCCAAAAATTAGGAAGAATATTACTAAATAATAAAACTTCGTAAAGATATCATCAGTTCAAAACTTTGCCAGCGATATCACAATTTGCACCTAAGCCAGGGCTTACATGTACCCTCCCCTTAGCACGCTCCCCATGATTGCACCCATGCACACATGAAAAGGTAAGGATTCCTATGGTATCAACACCAATGTGTCAACTATCTATAGTCACGCCCCTTGATGCTTTGCCTAGATAGTGTCATGAACTACCAATCTCACCCAGGCATACGGCCCTGATGTAAGAGTAATGCAGTTACCCCAATCAGAATTAGTATACCCACGTCATCCTAATTCATGCATGTTTTTTCTGATCACATGACAATAGGATTTGTTACTGAATTGTTAAATTCACAGAAAACAACTCCTTGCTTTAATGTGTGGTTCTATAGTTATGTTCAAAAACATCCTCAGAGGTACATGTAAGGCGAATAAAAGATTTGCACAAGTTTGCTGAGTTGTCAAAGCAATTATTGGGCAACTGCATATTGCCTTTAGAACCACCTAAAAACGGAGTTCCTCTATTCAAGTCATGTGAAGTACATTTCAGTATTTGAGGATGTCGACTAACTTTGTCTTGCTAAAGGGAAAATTCAGTCACCCGACTTGAATTAGCTTACCCCGGTATCCTATTTCATCAGTGGCTCTTTTTAATGATGTGACGTTTCTTTTCTGTTAACGAAATGTTAAATACATGAAAATAACGCCTTATATTACCTTAAATATTTATATTTGTAAAGATCTTTACAGGTACTTGATAGTGAAATAGGAGGAATGCCCTCCAGATGGAGAAATGGCGCATATTAGACGTTAAATACCACCTACCATTCCTTTCTTCATTTGAACATTCTTTACTTTAATATTTCATGCTTTAGAAACAAACTAAGATTTCGAGAGGAAAATTAAGATTTGATTTTAACGGAAAATGCAGTCATCCCAATTCCAATTTGTGTACCCTGGTATCCTAATTCATGAATGGCTTTTGAGAATCATGTTACAGACTTATGTTTCTCACCGAGTTGTGAAGTTTACGTATAGAGTTACTCCTTGGTTTACCTTGAATGTGCAATGTTTATATTCTAACGTATCATGAAAAATACTTGAAGAGAAGTAACAGGATGTTTGTGAATGTGAGCGGTTGTCTCCAAATAAGTTTGCGGCAACTGCTTAATATGTCCTTTAAATGTAAAGCTTTTTACCAGCTCATTGTCATTAGCTAGTACTACAAGAAAATCATAGCCTTTTTATCTTTAACCAGCGTATAAAGTGGTGTATTCAAGCTGGGTAACTTGTAGGAGGAAGATCGTTTATTCGTTAGGATGAGCAACCCGTATAACAACGCGTCAACGACGCGGAAAACGGAACCCTTCGATGCGATTTCCCAGGTTTTTTAGGATTGAAAACCAGATCTACACGGTGAAATTTTCAGCTTTCAAGGGTTTTTTTGAAGTGGACCAACATTTATTTAGAATTTGAAAATCTCGTGGGAGGCAGTTGCCCCTTGTGCCCCCTACCCCCCACGGGCAACGACCCTGTTGGTCAAAGCTAATTTAAACCCTCGTCGGTAAGTGCGAGCGACGAAATTTGGAGCTTTTTTTCACTGTTTTAACTATACTGTTGTTGAGTAATAAAATTTCAACCTTAACTTTATAAAGGGATTAACAAAGTAACAACAAAACCGTGCAATTGAAACACATCTAAGATTTAACACGTTGCCGTAGCAACGAATGTCAATTGGCCGGATGGACGGGATAAACTTTTGTGTCCACGTTTATCAAACATTTCACTTATTATTGATTTCGATGCAAAGAGAAACCTATGCATTCATGATGGAGCGTGGGTGTATATATGTGTGTGCGTGTGTGCATCTGTGTGGGTGCGTTTATGACACTTCACGCGATATCTCATGAAGAGAAAATCAGACAGTTTTCAGACTTGGTATATAGATGCCTCATAGTAAGAGAAAGACCCCTATTGATTTTGGTGGAGGAGAAACTCTGAAAACCTTGAATGTTTACACGATACCTCAGATAGGAAGCTTGGATAGATTTCATAATTAGTATGTGGATGCGTCATGGTAAGAAAAAGAATCCGATTGTTTTTAATAGAGCTCAAGGGTCATCTGGGGTCACCAAGGTTGAAACTCTGAAACCTCGTTTACACGATATCTCAAGGTACGAAGCTTGGGTAGATTTCATACTTAGCATTTGCATGCTACATACCCTATTGTTTTCGGTGGGGTCAAAGTTCATCTGGGTCACCAAGGGTCAAAGTCTGAAAGTCTTTTTACCACGATTCCCATGGAAGGTAGCCTGGATAGATTTCATACTTAGTATATGGATGTCTTATGGCAAGAGAAAATACCCTATTGTTTGTGATGGAGGTTTAAGGTAATCTGGATTCGCTGGGGGTCAATCTCTGAAAACCTTGTTGACATGATATCTCAAGGTAGGAAGCTTGGATAGATTTCACACATGGTACGTAGATGCGTTATAGTAAGAAAAAGAACCCTATCATTTTTGGTGGAGGTCAAAGATCATCTGAGGTCAAAGGGTTCAAACTCTGAAAACCTTGTGAACATGTTATCTGAAGGTAGGAAGTTCGGATAGATTTCATACATAGTATGTGGATGCCTTATGGTGAGAGAAAGTGCCATAATGTTTTGGTGGAGGTCAGAGGTCATCTGGGATCACCAGGTGTCAAACTCGTAATACCTTGTGTACAGGGTATCTCAAGTTAGGAAGTTTGGATACTTCGAACGGTGTTGCATTTAATTCATCAGAAAACCCCTATGAGTTTTATCAGAGGTCAGATGAAAATTCTTAAGAATTCCCAAGGTCAAATATGAACACAAAACTGTAACTTTTCAGCACATTAAGATTACATTCAACCAACGACTGAAAGAAACGGGATATCTTGGCATGAGTTTGGATTACACATATAGGTGCTATTCATCAAAATCACAATGCATTTTTCGTATCTGGTTATCAAATTTATTAGAAGTTGAAATTAATCTTTAACATGTATACCAAGCTCAGTTATCGTTGTGCTACTGTCTAGAAGGTCTAAAAAATGTCATTACTTACTTAGGGTATGACGTAGTTTTCAAAAAGGGGAAGCGCGGGGGACGGAATTTCTGTCCATGTTAGTAAATGAAGATAAAACTGTTTGACGTCCTCATTTTTATTGCAAAAGTCCCACTTTTTAAATTCTCTGTAAAAAACAGATAACCAGATACTGTATAAGCCGGTTTAGAGAACATTCATAACTTTGTGAAGTCACAGGGTGGTTAGGAGGAACCAGGGTATTAGAGGGGGTAACACACACTAGTTGGAGCTTACATCCTATAGTTATACTGTAAATGAAAGGGGGAAGGGAGAAAATGACCAATTGTAATAATATTCTTTACTATTCCCTCAGATGTCTAATAAAAAGCTAAACTTATCTAAGATTGTCCCTTAAGTTGATATTTACTAGACACGCGTTGAAAACGACAACGAAAATCGACATTTTCAGTTTTCGAAGGTAAAATCTGACTAAAAACAATCGATGTGGGAATTGTATTCCAGGGGAGGATTTCCGACTGCATTAACCTCAGAGCTCTTGACGATATATGTTGAAACGATTGCTGTTGGTTATATCTCTCAACTTGGCAGTCCTTCACATACTTCAACAAAAAAAAAAAAAAAACGTGCGTGATGCGCGCTGTAAAATTGAAGTTTTGAGAGCATTTTGTGTAATTTTAGCGACATGATTGACTGACAAAGTGACAGCGGGTCCTCGTGTTCATATCGATATAAAAGCGGTGTGTTGTACATAAATATTTTATACCCCAAACGCCACAGGGGCAAGGGGACACACTGGGGCACAATCCCCTTTTCCCCTACCCCACCCACACTGCTAATAAGGCCTACGGCATGCACGTCATTGCAATCCTGGAATAGGCTTGGGTAGGGAAAAGTATCTGAAACCGTGGATTACCGAAAGGTTTACAAGAAATATGCAGCTTCAATCATCTAATACAGTGTAGGTTCAACCACCCAGGCCAGGGACACGATATAACATTTTGCAGTAGGAAAATGAGTAGAATTAACAGACCCCCCCCCCCAAACACACACACCATTAGCCTATGTGTTTCGTATTTTGTGGACTTTCGTGGACTAAGAATACCGGCTATGATAAATAACGTTAATGTCAATACGAGCAATGTAGGAAGGTAACTTGGCAAAGAACAAATCTATGTTCATGTTAATTGGAGATATTACTGTAAACTGATCAATTATGAATTATCTTTCGAAAGAGCAAAAACCTACTTACGTCAAATTTAATTCGACTATTTTTAATTAAAAGGGGTTGGCGGTAGCAGTATCTGATAGTTCGTAGACAGTCCCTTGTGCAAAAAAATTGTTTGCAGAAATGCGTTCTTAACGGGCATTGTGTCTTTTAAATAGACAAAAAGCATCTTTACGCTGTTGGGTGGGGTTTAAGACCTCAGATGCTTTAATTGCTATATTAGGCTTTTCTTAACCACCTACTAAGTTCTGCGCTAATTATCGTATGCAAAAATTGCTCAGGAACTCTTAAAGAGTAAAAATCCTCAAACAGAGCACTTCAAAGAGGAAGAAGTAGCCGCAAAACGCATGCTTAAATTTCTATAAATATCCTGTTTAACTTACCCAAAGCATCATCGGCCGTAAGAAGTTTAAGATGGGAAAACAGGATAATAAGTCAAGATATCCTCTTCCATAAAAACAGGAAGTTTTTCCGAACAGTGAAAAATTAGAAATTTCTTGCAAGATTTCAAAAGTGTCAAAAAAGTGTACAGCTAATCAAGGCTGAATTAATACTGACCAAAATAGCCTGAAGGCGGAACAAACTAAACGTTTCATTAAAAAAACTTAGACTGACAGACCACTGTCGGACATACAGAAGATAACCCTTGGTGGGGGGCTAAAAGTTTATATCTATTTCTACTAAACTAACCAGAGTATCAATTTCCCGACTCCCAAAAGGGGTGACAGGAACGATAAGGATAAGATATACTCTGTACGGGGAACACGCAAAAAAGCTGTCAAAGTTCAGTCTAAATTCCAATTTTATTCCTACTACCGAAACGTTGAGCAAAAACTGGTTAATATGCCTATACATAATGCATCAAGCAATGCTTGGAAGGAAAAAAAATGCCCAAACAGTCCTTCAAAACGGCTATCCCTTTGTCTTAAAACTCTTCGACAAAGGAAGGGATATTACTTTGATTAGCTGTTCTGATTATATAAACGAAATCAACCAGCTCCTGAATTTGGTGCGTTACGATATTCTAGACCGCGACGTAACAAATGAAGTGAAACAGTCAGTATGGCTGAGCTCAAAAATATGTGACTCGAAAAGGAATTTAAAGAAAACACTTTCAACTATTTGAACCCGAATAATTACCAAATTCGAACGTCAGTCATTTATGTCCTACCTAAGGTGCATAAGACACTACTGCTAAACACGAAATTTATCGGCAGGCCCATAACAGGCGACAATGAATCACCGACCGCTTCCAATCGCTAAAGTGCTCGTAAGTCACAAATTCCAAACATATGTGTTAAAAAGCTTGAAAAATGAGTCCAAATGGTCCAACTTCCATTTTCACAAAACATTTCTGAGCTGAGATATAAGATGTTGAAGCTCCTTTACTCTATTCAGAATGGTACATTGTACAGTATTTGTGATGTCATTCTTGTTCTACCCCAAATACCATCTTCTTTTTTCTTTGTTTTCGTCAAAGATCTTATATCTTGTTCCAGAATGTGATGGTTGCCTTATTTTTATAAGGTGACATAGCTTTACAAGCCCTGACCGTCCAGTATGCTATACAATTAAACAATAAACTTTTCAAGGTTATACAATTATTTTAATTTCAAAAGGAAAGAAAAACAGGTAATGTTACCTGTACAAGAAAGACTTTACAACTTATAACGCAATCAATTATTTTAAACTAAGTAAAAATGTCAACATTTTGTATCTCAACAGCGTAGTAAACTATGAAATGGGAGGTGGATTTATAAGATTCATTTTCAAAGCTCTTAAATATATGTTTTTGTCCTTTTAAATTTTTAGGTTATGAAAAAGACGCAAAACACATCATCAGTCTTCTGGAATAGACCGAGCTAAAAAAAAGGGGGGGGGAGAGAAAAAAAACGTACTTCTAGAAGTGATTTCTACGAAACCAATACCCCCAAGAGGAGTCAATAAATTTTGTCTGCAAACTATAAGAGAAGCGAGCAAAATCCCCTAAGGGATACGAAAAAATCTCAGCTGCCTCTCTTCGCAACCTACTTAATCTCACTCTAGAAACTGTTCCGAATATAACGGAACCGTTCATCTAAAAATAAATCCGTTGTGCAACGTACAGCCAAGGCTTGCCAGGGATATGCGGCATTTCATATAAGCGTTATACCAACGAATCTGAGAATCATTCGTTGGTCTCGCTGTTATGACATTTTGTTGTTTTACAAGGCAAAATTTCGGAAGTTTCCTCACTATAGTGGACAAAATTTACACACAATTAAGCTCACGATTGAGGCGTCTCACGAAATCAGTCACTTTTCTAGACCTCACTATTTTTTAGAGGCAAGAACTTTGCAACCAAAGAGCGACTGGACACAAAGTTTGTGCAAAGCCGACAGAAACCTATCGTTGCCTTGATAGGACCTCTGGCTACTCA
Organism: Holothuria leucospilota; assembly: GCA_029531755.1. Lineage (NCBI taxonomy): Eukaryota > Metazoa > Echinodermata > Holothuroidea > Aspidochirotida > Holothuriidae > Holothuria > Holothuria leucospilota. Next base: position 12,393 of record JAIZAY010001269.1, read on the forward strand.
CTCGCAACATTTAAAGATTTAATTAAGGGAGAAGTTTTGAGATATGTGAAATTGTCAAAATTCAGAATTCCGTCTCTAAAGGAGACGCTTTCAAACAAAATCTACCTTTGCCCAAATCACGTGAAAACAAACTACCGCTTGTGTTCAAAATAATCTTTACACCCTTCATTAGGACCTTGGAGCTAAAAAAAAAAATCTGCCTTTATTGTGAAATTCGAATCTGTGTCAAATTTTCCGGGAAACAGCCTTGTCTAGCCTAGAGAGGGCTCCCAACCTAAAAGATTACGTCAGAAGTTGAATCTAGACTGAAAAGTGACGGTGCACTGGAAACAACTCACAAGGTTGACGAAGATTGTTATCTCGATGCTCTTATCCAGGTGCTCTGAAAGAACTATTTTTTTTTTGTGTTTAAAACATGGTCAAACTGAAAAGTCCTACAACTGCATGATGAAGCCCAAAGTCTAAAATCAAGCGCAGATACAAGTCTAGGTAAAGGTTGAAAAACCCCAATGTAGCAATACTACAAAATATATGCTGTCATTAACCCCATCTATCATAAAGATGCTATTTTTCTACTTACCGGCTCATTAATCTCACCCAGACATCACAATTCTCCCTACCAGGGAGCTTCTTCTTGGACAGGAGAAGAAACTTCTGCTTTAATTTATGCTAATCCAATCAGTCCCAGACATGCGTAAGGGAATAATCCGGTTAGGATCAATAATAAGACCTAAGGCTATCCAGTTCTTTTGTCTGACATTTACAATTCGCACTTGTTATCCTTTGCGATTTCTTCAATTTCAATATCATAGTCTCTTGCTACTTTAACAAATGGATTAAATAAAATAATCATTTGATGTCAAGGAGATTGCCGACAGCCTAATAAGAAATTCAGGCTAATAATTCAAAACGACTGGTTAGTGCTTTGTAAGAGTAGATGCTGGTGCTATAGGTAATGTAAAGCACCATATGCAAATGCGCAGACTAGTTACAAGCCTATACTTTGCAATTGAATTTTGATCAATTTCTCCATTATTTCGCATATGCAAAGGGTATGTACGTATTCGGCGTTTTACAAGGAAGCCAAGCAACCTTTATGCATAAGCGACAATACGAAACAAAACGAGCAAATTAATTTGTAATTAGAGCGATTGGCAATGCTGAAGTGATAAGCAAAATTTCTTCAAGATGTAGCAGACGACATGTACCTATTGTGCTAAGTTCCTATCACCTTTTAAGCATATTGAATCTGCAATGAAGTACAAAGGGAGAGGGGTGAGTGGTGTAAACTAGTTCTTTGAAATTGACCTTTGCAGCATGATCGTCGTTATCAAAGGGATGTATGAATATCAATCAAAGTGCAGTCATCAACTGTATTTAGAAATCTAGTGCTATAGCTAAATATGTTTGAGCAGGGAGTTGCTAGCAACTCCCTGGTTGGGGGGGGGGGGTCCAAATCCCCTTTGAAAGGTACAATGTCCGTTAGGAACTGATTTCTTCGAAAGAAACTTTTTCACAAGGGGCTGTCAACGTTTATCAGATAATGCTACCACCTACCCTCTTTAATTGATTTGCGCAGTAACTTTCAAATGCATTTCCAGCGACTTTTAGTTTACATGTGTTTGCAAACTAAATGGTTCGCTTTTTAGCAAATTTTGCCGGGACTTTTTGGCTGTTTGAGCAGTCTAACGTGGCATCAAGAATAATTCTACTACAAAAGTTGGTCATTTAAGCCCTCAGCTTGTTTTATCTCAGTTATTTTATTTCATTTATATCCCACACTACTGTTAGACAAACATGAATTCATTCGTAGAGGAACCTGAAAAGCAAAATGCTTTTAGGAGTGAAACATTTTTGCGGATTTTTAAAATAGAAAAGAAAAAGAATAAAAAACTGCAGAGAAGTGTTTTTGTGGCTTAGTATGAAGACCTCACATCTATAGACATCAACTACCATACCCACCTCCGCCAAAAATGGATAATCAGCCATTACTTAATAATCCATGGATTCAACCATTTTCGGATTTATATTGTTCGATGCCTACTAACTTCAGCACAATTTGTCCCCAAAACAAACTTTCTTACATGAGCTGCAAACCGTTTACATGGGATTTCACAAGGCCATAGATATCAAAATGCGTCCTCTTGTAAGGTATACTGAATACAGTATACATTACATTCACTGCTTATATTCTGACATGACCATGGAGCTACTACCTGGTCCAACTGACACAATGTGACGTTCGGGGTCGGTTGTCATGTAGATGGTGACGTCTGTTGCCTGGTATTGTTAATTTACATTATTGACACCAGCTGGCATGATAAATTTATGTCAAGTTTAAAAATTAAAATGAGTAGCCAGAAAACCCAAACTTGTTACCCACCCGGTGCAGTTATTTCTTGTGATATCCTTATTTCCAGCAATAAGTGCGAAACTTTACCCTAGACTTAGCGTCGCCGTAGCAAGTTTTACTTTGCTTTAGAGAGACAAAGCGTTATTTCCTGAAAACCAGAGAATTTCTTTCGAGCTGTATATTGTTTTTCAGGAATGCAAGATTTTAAGTGGTAAGAGACAGACAATCATGGGTTACGTTTGGTGACAATTGGACTTTGTTTGTCCTAATATATGTATAATAGAAGTATATTCAAAACAACGCTTTTTAACTCTTTGGGAGTCGTTAATGTACAAAAAGTTTTGCAATTTACAATTACAAAGGGCTTCAATGAATGCTATTCATTCATATGAAAGTTTTGTCCTCTACAGGCCGAATAACCTTCGCTTAACCTTCGCCTTCGCATCTTTTTCTTTTTATATGCATACCTACCTTGATATGATATATTTTGTGTCACTAACGTTCTGCTTCATTTCCTGCAGCATCAAATCTTAATATTAACCTTAGGGTCAAACTGAGTGCTTTCACGCCTTAATTGCGGCAACACGGAAGTTATTCACCTCGTTCAGCAATCTTCAACACAGCAGTATTTGTTGATGACGTCACACCTATGACGAACTGTGTTCACTCTTACACCTACAATGCGGGGCATATGGTCTACGTTTTTCTTTCTTTTTTTGTCATCCTTGCTTTTAGTTTGTATGTATTTTTCCGTGGTAACAGCAGGATTCATTTGCACCCCCTCTTCTCTCTTTCAGAGAACCTAGTAATACGGAATGGTTGATTACTTGACCTCCGTGTAACAGCTGTTAGTTCCTTCATAAATCACGTGTTAATCTTTAGCTTCAGCCAACAGCACAGCGTGGTTTTGATTCTAATGAAACTTGCATGTCGTCAAATACAAAACACCTTTCTTAAACAGACTTGAAACCTTTATCATAAACAAGAAAGGCGTTAAGAGAACATTACATATTTATATTCCTGAACATAAAGGACAAGCTACATATCTTTCAATTCCATACCCGAGAGTGGGATACACTAGATGAAATATAAATTTCCTATGGTTGCTTGGGTTGTTCTCATCGAGTTGGGCTTTAATTTTTAACGATGTAAGGAGAATCATATGTAGAATTTTATCGAAAAATCTGTGGGTAAAATTTCAGTAGAGTAATGTGCTTTGCTATGAGACTACATCAACATGTAGTGAAAGTAAGAAGTCACTTAGAGTGATCTGTCGCATCTTTCCTGTTGAGTGACGTCCCATTAGTTAAAAATTAAGGAATGAAATGAGCCTCCTTAATTTACCTTAATGATTCGTTCGTCATATGTTTAAATGTCGCTCAAATTATTACAGGAGAATATATTTCTTGTGAATAGTTTCTGGTGTCAAACTCTCAGCCTGTGTTTGGACCACATTTCTTCCGCGGCGTTGTGTTTGCACTCAATATGTAGAGCAGAATATGTCTTCGCCCATGACCCAGATAGCGTTGCATGTGACGTAAACCGTTTCTATACTATACTGATATGCATTGTTGGTGTTACAGGCTGTTAGTGGCTTGACGTGGTTCAGCCGTAACCACAGAGTATACTTTGTTAGTTAACCTGCACCACCCACTCGCCAAGGAAACTTTGTCTCAAAATATTATTTTTTTTTTATTCTTCATAATATTCTTCATCACGTAAAAGTGACAGTGTGACCTGATCGAATGGTCCATTTACAAGATTTATTGCAATGAGGTAATATTCAAGTCTGCTGCAACTTACTTAACATTACTTCAAACTTGCCGAATACTCTACTATATTCTTTCAATCTTTGTTCAATTTGAGATTAATTCATAGTAGAAAATAAGCTTAAGAAGCTGTTGTCAGTTTGGGGTAGGAGGGTTTATCGTTGTTTAGGCCACCGTCATGAGGGAGGCATCTGAGGGGAAGGGAGTATCCCCTTTTGGACAATTTTTGAATATGCGAGTCATTAGATGTAATTTTGTGGGTCATACAGTGCGAATGGTAAGGAAAATTCGTGCCAGTTTTGGATATTTTGACAAAGAAAAGACAAAAGGGGGATTTGTCCTTGAATTGTAGGGGAAAAGCATACTTCCGCTAAACTAAATTCCTGATAGAAGGTGGAGGTCATGCAAACCCACCCCAGCCAATCGCCCTACCCCAGTACACGCCCCCACCCATCCCACTTTTTACGTCAATATACTAGAACTTGACGTTGAACTCAAGGTACATAAAGAAGTCACGTTACTTAACTATTTAGCAAACCGGGTTAAACTTGCTCGATTATGGGATCTTTGACAGACATAACCAACGTTACAAGGCGGTATATCAAGCTACATACCAGTGTTGCGGGTCTCCTGGCCGATAAACTTGTGGGCTCTCGGCCTCAAGCGGGCCTCGGACACGTACGGTAAGACGTTGACCTCGACCCCGGCCCTGAAACCTGGGCTCGACTAAAACCTTGTTGCGTTACTACCCAAGTAAAGTATCCATAGCTAGGTCAATATTTTTAATGTAATAGCAGCTTATCAATTTATTTTATACACACTTTGTCAATTTGAAAGTTCTTTCTCTCGTTCGTATATTAAGTTCAGCAGAGGATTGCAAAGCTTTATTGCATAAACTGACCCTATATTTAGCAGGAATATGATCTGATATAAATATCATTGTACTTAACATGACTGACATCCAAACATAGTCCCTCTTTTGCCATTCAATTTATAAATTGATAAAGTCAAATACAACGGTAACTTGCGGATCTAATTAACATATGGGTGTAAGATCGAGAAGCCGAAATATAGACAATTAAGTGTACGTCCATT
>JAIZAY010001013.1:0-23732 GCA_029531755.1 Holothuria leucospilota
AAAGGAATCAGTAAATAGTTATGTTTAAGTTCCTATGTTTAGCAGTTTCTGCCAGTTTTCAATGTACCGTAAAAAAGGAAGGATTTGTGGTGGTTCGGATCTCGGTGGTGTGGGGTTCGGGGCTGGTGTTGGTGGTGCAGGAGACTTTCGTTTGTTCTTTTGCAGCGTCGTGAATTTGGATTTTTTTGTGGTTATTGTGTTTGTCTTCCGACACGGGTTTTGTTTAGTGTTTGTTTGCAGATCGTGTCCGTTTGAAAGCACGTTTAAAAGGAAATAATAAAAAGTGACATTACACTAAGCTAGCAAAACCAAAAATTTCTGTGGGCCAACATAAAACGACCAACCCCCATGCCCTCCCACACCACACAAGGGACGATATTACAAAGAGACAAAACAACCACCACGCCAGAAGGCAGCAGACCAATACACACACACACGAAGGTCACCAACAAAAAGTTTTCCGGGAAAGCAACAACAGTCCCGAAGAACAACACAATAATACGCCGAATTTGGGGCAAACACCACGCCCGAAGGCTCGACCCACAGATCTTGAAGGCCAACTTCACGCTTTCCGTGAAGGCGAACACCAACACGCCCGAAGGCCAAACACTTCACGGTGGGCTGACACGAAGATGGTCAATTCACGAAAAAGGCTACTGGAGGCAAACTTCACGCCCAGAAGGCGACTACCCACGCACCGATAGGCACAAGCGACGCCCGAAGGATAGAACGACAATACAGGTCCCACCCACCACCACGCCACTGGCCAAGGATGAATAGCGGAAAGGCAGGCTGGGTAACTTCTCGCCCGCCGAAGGTTGACCCCAGATGCCCGAATGGCACTTCACGCTCCGTTAAGGCAACGGCAACACGCTCCGACCCACGAAGGCAACAAAACATAGTCAAAAGCTACAGCGGTCGCTGTCTGGATGTATGGCAGTTAGGCACGTTAAACGGCATCCGCGTTCGTGGAGCTTGTTTGTAAAGCCCGTTGGTGATAAATTGAGGACATTTTACCTTTGCCAAAACCTGACCTTCCGGGACAAAGACCCTTGGGCCAAAGGTCGCGCCCTGTATTTTTGGCACCCAGTTTTTGTTCAGATTTTTGTTTTGTGGTCCGTCTAAAATATTGTTACATAGTCTGTACCACTAGTGTAAATTCATAGCAAGAGCTTGACATCCACCCGGGACCCCTAGTGGCAGGTGGACCCCGCCCCAGCGACCCTCGTGGCCCTCTCGTTGTTGGATTGTCCTGGGTTTTTTGGTTGGTTGCCCTGGGCCTTCGGGGCAATCAAGTTTTGTGGTAATTGTTGCTTCTTAGGGTGCGCCGGGCTATGCGTACTGTTGTGTATTTGGGGTTGTCTGTCACTAAGTGTGTGCTTTTCTCACATGTACTGTGCGTCGCTTGATGTGGTTCTATTGTGTGTAATGACACATAACTTTCTGTTTGATTTGGTGATGTATGTGTGGATAGTATTTGCATTTTGGTTCCGCTGTCCCCGACATCCGGTTGTTTGTGTGAGTATTGTTTTTTAGTTGGTTATCTAGCCGTTTCACGAATGCACTTAAAAAAGCAGCGTGCAAATACAGACGGTGGCCACCTTGCCAAACGGGTGCGTCCGCCGGATCCGGGCCAGTTTGCTGCTGGGCAACCAAGGGGTAACCCCATGTTATCCCCACGCGTTTAAAACAAGCCTCACTCCACGAAACGGATGCAGTTTTTAAAGTGCCTACAATTCTTTGCTACATTCTGCTGCTGACCTCATTGTATTGGTATATTCATTCCCCGCACCTGCGACACTGCTTCTAGGGCGAGCTGGATCCTTTGCCTGTACAAACGACCTCCACAAGCTCTTGCCACTGCCAATGTTCGCTGTAGTCTGTTTACCATGATGGCTTCCAAGTCACTATTATCTGAAAAATCTTTTTTGAACAGTTTTTGAGCTTTTTTAAGTATTCAAACCTTTCTATGACCTATTAGGCTTCCCTTAAGCTTTTGCATCTAAAATTCCTCCTCATATAAAACATGACTGCATTGCGCAAGGCTTTATAAGTTAGTCTTTTTGCATTATAAAAATGGTTTTTGTATCAATTTATGCTGTTTATTAAATTTCTTAAGATCCAAGTAACCCTTTTTAATGATGGGTGCATGCTTCAAGGTGATTCTAACGTGCACTCAATCAATGGACTTTTCTACAAATTTTTTCTACTCCGGAACAACTAGTCATGTCATATTCTTGGTTCACAGGAAAGGAAAAAATAAATCTTGAAGTTGTTATGACTTGTTATTAGTGGGCATGTTGAATTACATAATTCACATCAGCTATTAAAAAGACAGTCACAGGAAGCTGGATCACACTGGATAAGGGATAATTACCTGCAAAATTTTGCAAGGACAAATGGGAAGGTGCATGATGAAAACTGATCCACATGCAGGTGGGAGCTAAGAGGAACCTGTACAAGGGTCAGCTTGGGTAGGTATATACCATAGGGGAATCATACAAAAATTGTAAATATGGCCAGTTCAAATCCAATTTGCAAAAGCTTTTTAATAGTACATATGAAAACAGGCACCTGCGAGAAACAAACGAAAATTCAAAACCGGATTCGGAACCAAACACGTAATAAGAAGAGACACCACTCCTATACCCACTCTATCCCACACACAGCAAAAGGAAACGAAGAAGGAGTCTTTGTACCACTAAAAACAGAAACCACCATATACCAACCGATCAAACAACAACTAAGCCCAAAAAGGCAAACAACACACGCCCAAAGGCAACAGAACACACCCCAAAGGCAACCACACGCCCGGAAGGCAACCACAGCGCAGACGGAAATGAGGGGGGGAGGGGATTTGTTTCTTTTTAAAATCACTATTTACAGTGTATTACAGTATATACAAGTATCTACACGAAAAAAAAACATCCCAAAGAGATCGAACGAGCACCGTGGGGGATCGGGGAACGTCCACTCTCTTCGGGAGGACCCCTACTTTGCTCAAACTGAATCCATTTGCAAAAAGAGCTGCATGCACCCACACTGTCTGCAGATCTGAAATAAATTATTTACACATTTGAATTTGAATTAGTCTACTGAGCTTTTTACGTACGTAGAAACGGGTGCACGAGGAAACAAAGTAGAACTTATAGGCCGTCAGCTGTGATTCAATAATAGGCAGTAAATAGGGTCTCCGTTTCCAGCAGCAACACTGGGAAATAGATATTCTTCACACCACTTTTTACGCGAATTACAAAGAATACTGTCAAAAAAGTTCTCCACATAAAATTCTGCAGTTTTTCCAAAATAATCTATCGAAATAACCGATCTAATTTTCTTCGCGTATGATTGTTTAAAACAACGTCGTGCCTTGAAAATATCTATTCGCAAAAGTAAGATTATGTCACGTGGTATAAATTGCCCAATCCAACACCAGAATCAATGACGTAATAAAAGATTTTATGGCCTAAAGGTGACGTCCAGATAACGTCGCCAGCAACGAGCAAAGAACGTTTTGCATGATTTTTGCACCTGGAATCGGTCAAACTCGAGAAAGCAAAGGCCATCACGAAGATGCGATGGACTAAAGTCACATCATGTGCTAAGAATGACTCCAACTGAGCGGATGAGAGACCGTTGAGATGGATCGCAGAAAACATCGAACGCTTTTGTAATAGACGATAGCCAGTAAACACTAACACCAGTCAATTAAATCCAAGCAGGCCCTAACGTTAGGTTTACCGTATGGACTGTGTGAAGAGGCTTGTGCGAAGTTCAGCAAGAGGCTGGGGTTTCACGAAACGTGTTACCGTCGTTTTATACATTACAAATGAATAAATTCCCAAAGTGAAAATTGCAAAACGATCATGACAGTCAATGGGTTGTTCCGTCGCCGAAGAGGCGCAGAGCCAGAGCGAGGACTATCATGCACTAACTTTAGGCCTAGGCCCTAGTTCAACTTCAAGTGACGTTACTTAGGGCTACTTGTTAGGCCTAACGTTAGGCTATACCAATATTGCCAGCCCAAGTGCATCGTATGCGGAAAAAAGTGGAACCTGAGCATAACTGGAAGAGTGAAGGACAAGCTGCTTCAAGCTGAAACAATCAATGGAGGTAGGTGTAGATCTAACTGCCAGTGTGGTAATAATATGCAAGTTATTTTGACAATGAACGGATCATTTGATGAGCTTTTGCAACTTAATTAGTGCAAAAGACAAGTTTGACTGAGTTGTCAAATACCAATGTAACTAAATGCAAGGATATCCTATGGGCCTATCGCACATTTGGTTGTAGCCTATATAGCCTGGCCTAAATTCCGTGTTTAAAAATGTAGGTTTAACCTGCAAATTAAAAGAAGAAAACGATTAGCCTTGGCTAGGCCTACTAGCCTAGGCCTATACGTACCTGCACGTTTAAAGTACCATTGCCAAAAATTAGTTGCGAGACTAAAAAGAACTTGCAACAATCATCACACATTTTGACAAAATATAAACCTTTGCAAGGATATTTGGCACAGCATGGAGCATACCTCACTGATAAACATGCATTTTAAAAGTGACAGCAGCAACTCAGTTGGAATCTAGCCTATGTTATCTACTGTGGTACTATGCCACATATTTTATTACAGGTGTCATTTTGCTGATCAATATTACAATTTCTTAATCACACCCTCAAATTTATGACTTGGTGCTCTATATAAAGATTTGGGGTTAGGAAATTATGAGGCCGTGATTTTGTAATTGGCACTTGGGGTGAACAGGCAGAACTTTCCTTTTGGCAAACTGCATGTAAACATTTTAGGTTTAATGGTTTTTCTTGGGTGATACGAGAAAGGCCATGAACCAATTACCTTCATGCATAGACGTAGGAGCCCAAGTTGTTTGGGGGGGGGGGGGGGCTGGAACGACTTACCCGAAAAGTATAACCCAAAATTTCAGTGCACTCCACGCACCTTCGACATGTTAACGTACATATATGGGCATTCATCATTTATCACACTGCATGCCAATTACGTACAATAATTTGCCTTGTTTCTACCTTCTTTACTGGTTTTAATTTTAGCAGAAGTCGTTGATCGCCGGCCTGGGGGAGGGGTCTAAGGGGACATCCCCTTTGAAAATTTTTGAAAAATTAGGACATGCAATCTGGTGCCACATATGCTACCTTTGAAGTAAAATTTTGTGTTAAAGTATTTACATATTTTAGGTAGAAAAAAAAAATCAGTATCAGTGAGGAGGGGGCATGGCGATATGGCCCCTCAAATACAGTACACCACTGGTAATCATAATACAAGTTTAACCAATTAGAAACACACCGATGAATTAGTATGGAATATATAGGTGCCGGTGCAATTCAAATCAGAACTTTATATTAATTACCAAGGAAGTTAATACCCTTTAGCTACTGTACATCATTGCATTTTCTTTCAGTAGGTGCTCGAAAAATTCTCAGCATTTTGCCCGAATTTTCACAAAAACTTTCACAAAAACCTACGCTTATGCCTTCATGGGCTTTGAAAGGTATAGCTTGCAATGTTCATGGGTAGGAGTACTTACTGTAGCCAGAGTCTGCAAAAGTCCAGCAGCTAATCTGTTTAAGCTGATAACAGTACACATGTGTTACTATCTTGAAGCTGGAAGAATGTTTGACAGTGCAGCCTGAAGGCACCAAAATTTGCATGGGTATCCAGAGAGTCTAATCTGATGTTTCTTTTGAATATGGTCTTACTGCACCCATACAAAGAGATCTCCAGTGACAGAGGTGGACATATATGACAGGAATAATTTATCCGGTATCGCATCACATTTTTGCTTCACAAGATGGACAAACTGCTACACAAATGCAAAACTGTGTAGCAGATTTTGTACATGTATACAACATTAGGGTTTTTAATAGCTTTGTGATAGAGAAACCCAGAAACCTCAAAATTGCTAAGCAAATTTTGAACACAAAATTATTCCCTGTATCACATCATGAAGCTCTTCATACATAAGTCTTTATAATGCCAGTTTAAAAAAATTGTACTTATTGTTAAAAGAACACTTAATATGTCAAGCCAGGACCATCCATGATGTGAGCCTGTATTGTAGCCCAAGTTACCAACCCAACCTGTGGAGTAATCAGTATAATGTTCTTGCAAAATAGCACGTGTTATTCAATGCAGGCTCATTTTGTATTTTTCATTTTTTTAGGAATGCTACATGAAGCTGCTATCCAGAAAAAATATGTACTATCACTGGCTGTGACTCAACTAGTGCCTTCTATGGCAAGAGAAAGCATGAGAAAGCAGTCTGAAGATGCTAGAAGAACACCCAGAGTTTGAGAAAACATTCTCCAAATTAGGGAGTGATTTCCAGTTACAGCAGGAAACACTGTCTTCACTTGAGAAATTTATTTGCTTGTTCTAACAGCAGAGTGTGTTGATGATGTCAGATACAGAGTCTTCTGTTCATGGCCATCATCTAAGGCTCTAAGCAGAGTTTACCACCCACAAGAGATGTGCCGACTCTGCATTCTACTGTAACTATCAGGCAACTATCCATGGACGAGCTTTGTTGCAGAAAATGAATGCTCCATCTCCTGATGGACATGAGTGGAGGCTTGAAGATGATCTGACTGTAACTTGGATGACAAAGTGGCCTGCACCAGATGTTCTATTTGAATGTGTTAGCTGCACTTGTGCAGCTGGCAGATGTTTGAAAGGTTGATGTTGGTGCCTGCCTGAATGCAGACCTACCATGTACTGGTCTATGCAATGCATGTCTTGCAGAAACTTCAGAAATGAAGATGACCCTTGTTTTGTTGTGCAAGGACTATATTTATATTTAGATGGGCTGAAGGGAACATCTTGCAGCCAAATTCGACTCCTTCAAATGGAAGTGGACACTTGTAATCTGGGCATTCTTCGAACATGGTGGGAAATGCTCCTAAATTGTCATTGCAAAAGTAAGCAGTTTTCAGTGAAACAATTAATTTTGCTATAAGTAACCCTGAATATTCCTACTTCTTACACCACCACTGAAATGCTAGCTTCTTTTACTTAACAGTTGCTTAATATCCAGAGTTTGATCTAGGGGCAGATTAATGGGCCTGAAGCTCCAATATCATGGGTTTGAGAGGGGAAACAGCTCCAGTTTTGGCACCCTAAAAAATTTTGCCCCCCTGAATTTTCTTCTGCAGACGCCCATGCTCCCGTCACCTGTTATTGTTGGCTAAGTAGACAGAATTTAATCATACAAGTGAGAGAATATTCAATATTATCTTGCAAAATTTTCAGAGACATTTCAGATGCTTGTACTCCATGTTTGCCCCAGTAATTTTCAAAATTGTCTGCATATAATATACAGGGTTTTCATTATTGGCATATGGACACTGGATTGCTCCAGATTTCTTAAAAGTACAGAAAACCTCATGGCCGTATTAAAATCATGTGTGTTTAGTGTGTGAAAGCACATATATATTTCCAAGTATTAAATCATGCCAGCTGTACACAACCATTGGGTTTTTTTAAGTATTAAAAATGAAAAATAGGCATTTTGAATTGAGTCTTGCAGGGTTTTGAAAAGAAAATCATTGACTTTCCCAACATGCAGGAATCTGAAGGACAAATGCAGTGCTTGCTGAGGAAAAAATAACTGTTGCAATTTGCACTGAAGGTATTCAAGGATACTTTATGGGTTCCTCCATTAATAACACATGTTTGCTTGTGGTGGTAGGTAATGTTAAGGGAAACTTGCAGTAAGTATGGAGGACAAGTGAAGGACTTCTGAAGATCTATCAGATGAATCTTGTAGAAACTAACCTGCAGTGGCAGTGAAGGATGTATCTATGGTAAATAGGAAGGATTTACTGCATGTTTATATTGTAGTTATTTCACAGCCTGGGTACAGGTAGGATTTTTGTAGAAATTTTTCATGACCGCTGGAGATCCTTCAAAAAAAATTTAAGATGTGAAAAGCAGTAAAGTTGCAGTCTTAAATGGAGCTTGCAGTATATTGCCTAGCATTGAGATGTGTAAGAAATGTGCATAAAGACATGGGGGCTTTAGGTTTTAATCGAATCAGGGCAGCCAACTGAGTATTATTCTCTAACCCCGCCCCCCACATTTTGTACCCCCCCCAAATTTTGTATGAAATATGCAAAACTTTTGCAATAACTGTTTTTCAAAACTGCACAATATGTAGTATCAAATTGCATAGCATCTAAGGGCATTATCATTCAACTAATTTTCAGAGAATTTCCAAAGGGAAGTGGGACCTCCCCTTAGATCACTCCTTGGGAGGGCACTCTGAGTATTCCTCCTTCACCTATACTAAAATAAAAGTACAATCCACATCCCATGCTGTGTTAGCAAAAGAACAGCAAGCAGTTTCCTTGAAAGTTTGTTATGACTTGATATATCACAATGTCATGGATCCCTTGTGCTTTTGTGAATGGTACATTCAAGATTTTCAGTGAAGTAAAGAAATCTGGCAGAATTTAGTTAACCCTAGAGTAGAGGATAATTTCATGACTTTATTCTAAATGAAGAAACATTGCATTAACACAGGAGTATTGTAGGAATTTCTTGTGAACTGCAAGTCTCATGACAAAGAATTTCTGCAGGAATCCTGAAGGATTTGTGCAGATTGTTTTTTTCCTGGGAAATGATAACCAAATAAAACTAAAACTTAACTTGAAAATAGTTTCGTCATCATTCAGTGACAAATGCCTCCTTGCATTTATTTATACTGGGAAAAAGCCGTTAGCTACTTTGAAGATTTACTCCATGCCATAGCAGGCATTCGGCAGGTATCTTGGATTAAGCCAAGTTGGCAACAGAGTATGGTGTGTGGTATGTAGTTGTTCACAGATTCAAAGATTGCAGTCTGCAGCATCATGGCTAGTTTGTTAACCCAGATATCAAATACCTAGAGGTCCAGTGGTGGAGTTATATTAATGTTCCTTTATCAGCAGCCACCAGTGGTCTCCAGCAATTTTTTCCCGTTGTCAAGCCTCCAACAGCAGTCCATTGATGGCCAGCCATCAGTGGTCCACCTCTGATCCACCAGAGTGAAAAAGGCTTCAGGCTACTCCCCAGTAACGAGATTGTTGGCATGTCACTGCAGTTGGCCTCTTCAAGGGTCCACCTGTGGCTAAATTTAGAAGTTGGCCAGTGACCTGCATATTAGTGAAAGTGCTATATTATTGGACTGTGCTTTTTAAGTGCATCGAAACGGCACATACAAACAAAAAACAAAAACTCAAACCGGATCGGACAGGAACATAAAGGCAAAACTATCCACACACCACCAAATCAAACAGAAAAATTATGTTCATTACAACAATAGAACCACACACACACCGACAACCCAATGCCCCACAAACCAACCTCCCCCCCGGCCACCCTAAACTGTACTGTCAGATGCAATAGACAACCAGTGGAGCAATTAAAAGACAGATTTTTAGGAGTCCCTTTCACTGTAATATATTTGTTCATGGAACTGGCACGGAAAATGATACAAAAAAAAATAATACAATGAAACAGTAAATTTCCTCTCCAATCACCCCACTACAATTATACATTTATAAGTGGCTCCCATTCATAACAACATGAATTTTCACAGAAATATACAATCGATCATGGATCTGTAAACCCTGGGTGTGGAACCTTCTCTAGCCTGCAGACTATATGCAGTCTGTGCTACTTGTCCAGGCTGCAACAAATCACTATTTTATAAGCCTACAATACAACTCTACAGTCTACAAAAAAGTTAATGAAAACCACACTGCTGCAGAAGTTTACAACAAAAATTCCTTCTGTGCCACTAGCAGTCTCTGAATGCAACAACAGTGGAGCCAACACAAAGTGTATGGTATCCCAGGCTATTTGACTGAAGAGGGCTAGGCCTGACATTAGGCCAGGCCTTACAAGTTACTTTGTTTACTTCTGTGTCAGGTACTGTGAGGTCAATAACACTAACAATGCCCCTCAAATGGCCTACCCTTTTCTTCATAAGCTGTGATACAGTAATAGGAAGCTGTGAACTGATGAGAAAATGAAAACCAGGGGAGCTTCATGGTTGGTCACAGTGACGGCTGGCTTGCTCCTCTGCACATACTCAACGATGTAGAAAGGGGTTAATATTACTAAGACTACAGAAAACTTATTGAGTGTTGAAAGTCATGCTAACATATCCTAATAATATCAATGTCACATCACACTATGTGGACCAGTTAACAGCCTTTTCTTAGACAAAAAGTATTACAAACAGAGTTAGCTTTAAAAAATAAGTTTTTCATCATGCTATTGGAATTTTTAAACTTTGAATCAGTCACACCTGCTGACCAACATTAAGAACCTTAACTTGCACACATTACTTGCCTAATTCATTCAGACATTGTACGGTTCTTTATAGTCTCATTTTTCAATGCAAAGACCATCACTTAGTGCCTGCTTTACAATTACATACATGTGGTAGCTTTAGATAATGTGGGACAAAAAACTGTCACAAGACCTGGTCTCTGTAATCACAATATGTTTGTGGGAAGCTGTCACTTCCATAAACATTATAAACTGAATGCACCAGTTATATAAATTAGGCTACACATCTTCATTTTCTCTTTGAAATGAACCTGGAAGTGATGATATGGCTTGACAGTAATCCAGTCACAGAAAATAACTCTGTTAGTGTACAATTAGCAGTTCTTTTGGCATCAGCCATGCACTTCACTTTGAGCTTACAAAGGAAAAGAAGTGGAAAATATTTGAACATATTCTCATGACAACAGGAACTTACAAAACAATGGAACAAGGGGTAAAAACTTTTCCCAAAATTTCAAATGAAATCGTTTCATTATTTAAAAGCCATATAAATGTTCCAGACTGTGAAAATTTAGAATTATAATCAGATTTGTTTTTCTAAAATCTTGACAAGTTTTTATAGACCCTCAAAGTTACCAAAGTTATTCTTAATTTTATTCCAGAAATTTCAATAATTGACATTTAATTCTCCCTTCCTATAAAACAGCCACTTGTGGTATGTCCTAATTTGATACAATTCATAGGGAAAAGGTAAATTCTACATCAACTCAGGATAAGGGTAATGCCTGAAGGTATGAAATGAACCCATCAAAAGTTCAGCCTTTCATAGTTTTTAATTAAACACAATTAAGTAGCCTCACTGAAAAGAACAGCTTAAAAATGATGCTTCATTAGTCCCTATGTTTAATGGTCAAAATACATATAAACTTTGCAATGTTTACTTTGCTGTTGACATCAATTCACTTTATACATACTGTAATGTACTCACAATTTAAGAAAAGGGAATGAAAGCAGTGTCATATGAACAAGGATGGAAGCAACAGATCATGGATGGATGATTCCTTGAGAGAAAATACAGTATGGTACTAGTACAACTTACATTCACTTAAAGTACAAAAATATTTATTTGCCTTCATTTGCCTGATCTGTGGATTCCTTTATAAAGTGTGATCTCTCTCTTGATTTCAGAAGTTGTATCCTGCAGTCACCATATTTCCATCTGATAGTTTCTGAGAAGAAACAAGACCAAATTGTTCTGTTACTCCCAATGAACATACAATAAAAAGGGTGAGCAGACTTGCACCAATGATGTTCACTTGTACATGGACAACTTCATTTGTTGAACTTTCATAGCTTTAATGCTACACTTAAGTATGAATGGGGCTTAGGGTATAAAACTGTAAAGCCATGAAGGCTAATTCATACTTAAGTATAGCACTATAAAGCTATGACAGATGAATACTGCACAATTCCCAGCTATGTCTGTGACTGGGGCCTGGAATGGTTTTGGATGACCATTATGGTTTTTACAGATTTATAGCATGTGAAACTTTGAAAGTGGAAAACTCACCTTTCTAAGAATTTGGAATGCTATCTGTACTTCCCCTAGTCAGTGCATAGTAGCTTTTCAACACCGAGCACAATCCTGGCCAGCTTCTAGGCATTAATAGCAGTTACTATGCCACTTTGGCCTACACTTAGACACTTTAATTATTCTTTGAAAATGCAATGATTTGAGTCAAACTATTTCACAGCTTGTTGATTGAATGCTTTTTCCATGGTTTTTCTTTGGATAGGGTAGTATACCATAGGGTAGTGTACCATGGGGTGGGGAAGGGGTGGAGGGAGAGAGATGATACCTGTCTTCCCAAATTTTACTTGAATTTCCACCTTGTGCAGAAAACACATTACATGAAGATTTTATCACAATTCACTCAAGGACTCAATTTTTTTTTTCATAAATCAGAGGTAGCTGTTGTACACCCCCTACCATATCTGGTTTTACTCCCACCAAAATTCATTAAGGACATCCTACCCAACCCTAAAAGTAAAAAAAAAAAAAAAAATGGAAAAACAATGCATGTTAGGTGGTGGCAGTTTAATGCTCTGAGAGGGATGCAGGGATAGGGGAGGGAGTAAAATTGGGGTAGCCGGTAGGGAAGATTTGAAACAGTAACATGATGTTTTAGACACAATCAGTACTGTTACCAAGCTACAGTAAGTGCCAATTTTGAGATGTACAGTATATGTTGTAAGGAAACTGTACCACATTACCAGATGCAAACAAAACTGTGCAGTGAATAAATTGAACTAACTTCACTGAAATCTTCAAAATTGGTATTCGTTAAGAGCAAACCGAGAAAACTGTTGGGTATAAATGCATGCCTATCAAGGTAACAACAATGTATAGTACCCAACCTTCTGCCCAAAGAAATGGGCAACAGCTATCCCATCCCCCCACCCCCACCCCCTCTATCAGGTAGTTTACCCTTAATCGCCAAACCTAAGCTCCTTAGCAAATGGGGAAAGTTTCCCTAGTGGGGACATGCATTCCCCATGATTAAAGAGGTGAGCATGGTTTCCTTTCCCTGTGCATTGAGGCCACCCCTGTACAGAATTTCAAATGATTACTTCTAAATGTAAAATCCATGAATACAGTTCCTTTGTAATTGAATGACTGAAACAAACTGATCACATCAGGGAAATTGGGTATGGTAGATGTTTCACACGATACATACAGTATATACAGTATTCAATTAAACCAACATCCAGAGAGCCAGAAAACTGTTATTTCATCCTAAATAATACAAGTAAATATCAGTACAATATTCTGATAATTATTACTTACATGGCAGAAAATAAGATGAAATTCTCAGTGCTAAGTGCAGATTCACAATAAAGAGGTAAACCGGTATTGTCTCTCAACCTTGTTCAAATAAAATTACCTTAGGAGTTTCCAATGAGGTATTTGTAGACTACACGCTGCTACTGCTGCTAGGATACACAAATTATTGTTTCAGAAGCCCACCAAAAGTTGTTGTTCATGCAAATTTTGTAGCCTATTTTAACTAAGCCAACCTGCCAAAACTATGCAGGAGAAGAGTGAATTTGCTTGTCTACTTACTTTGAAAAATGATCCATCTTCCTTGTCATGCAAGAATCATGCATGTTGTGTACACATCTTGTAGTTGTAACCTGACCTACTGTATGTTAATTGATCTTGTGTGCCACACACTTTACACATACATCTCTGATGCATTACATCTTTCTTCAGGATTGCAGCCTAACCAAACATGCCTAGAAAGAAATTCAAAAAAGATAACATGAGCCATATACTGTTCAATATTCTACAGTTCCCACTGGAACTGCATGAGCTCAAACTTACTAATTACTGCCAAGAATGGAATGGGAGCTACAATGTAGAGTCACTTCATGCTAATCACTGTGCAATCCCCAATTTTGTAAGTAAGTTTTCGGATTAGCACAATAAAAATCTTGTGGAACATACCATGATTTATCCACTGATCCCACTCACGGATCAGATTTGCATGATCTACAATTAGTCTATGGCATGCTTGTGTCCATTAATATTCTCACACCTGGATAGCCTACCAGAAATCAATTATCAAAGTTTGGCTCACAAGACTAAAAACTCCAAAAACTGGCACTTTCTTCATGTTCCAATAATCACTGTATCCTTACAAAGCCCAGTGAAAAATGGGATGAAAAATTACTGCGCTTAGACGATTTTGTCCATAACCTTCCAAAATTGTCCTGCCATTAAAAATTGTCAAGGAAGTTATACTGTACACATTCCAGTATTGCTGCCTGGCCCGTGACTATTTAGTTGTAAATTAAAGTAATAAATACCCGACCATTTCAAGGTTAAACAGTTGGCCAATTGTGCAATGAAACATTCCTTTCTTCTCAACCTTGAAAAATATTCCAAAAGTGATGATTTTTCCTACCAAAATCATCCAAAAGGCGTAGGACGAAATTGGAAGTCAAAAAAACCTTGTCTTAAGTTAAATCTTCAAAAATCATCCCATTTTTCACTGGGATCACCCTTCTATTATTTGTATTTTTAACAAGTTGCATGAATTACACCTGTAACTAAAAGTAACATACTATTGTAACAAATTCATGGGGCCTGGCTTTACCTAGCATAGGCTAGCCAAAGCATGGCCTTTAATGGCCTTAAAGTTAGCCTAGCCTAGGCCCTACTTTAATATTTACCTTCACAGATATGTTTTTGTTGGCAACAGCCTGTCTTCTGCTCATTATTATAATGATTCAAGTAATGGCTTTGCTGTCGATGATGCCACGGTAATAATGCTGCTTGCACTCAAAAACCCAACTCCAGTGAACTCATGGTAGTTGATATATACTGTAGCCTGCAACTGTAACTTGTAACGTTAGGTTAGGTTGTATCAATTGTAGCCTACTTTGTATTGTAGGCCTAGGCTAGCCTGAGGCCCAAGTAGTCAATGGTCAATGGCGATCAGCCCCGTGCGCTTCTGTACTGCTATTGCAGTGTTGGGCTGGTAATGCTATCGTAAGTTCAAAGCCATGGCATTGACACTGAATATTTTCTGCGATCTAACGGTCTCGCCCGCTCAGTTGGAGCCATTCTTTGCACATGATGTGAATTTAGTCCACCGTATCTTCGTGAAGGAGGCCTCTGCTTTCCGATTCGATGTGCAAAAAGCATGTAAACGTTCTTTGCTCGTTGCTAGCGACGCTGTACTGGACGTCGCCATATTTGGCCGTGATCATGTTAATTACGTCATTGATCTAGTACTGGATTGGGTAATTTATACCACGTGATGTAAAGTCTTACTTTGCGAATGAATATTTTCAAGTCACAACCTTCATTTAATAGACGTACGCGATGAAAATTAAGTCGGTATGTCGATTGAAACCATGAAAAAACTGCAGGAAATTATGTGGAGAACTTTTGTAACAATATTCCTTGTCATTGTGTGTAAAACTTAGTGTGAAAAATATCTGTTCCCAGAGTTGCCGGAGCGAAATGAAATGTCTCAGCCTACAGCTGACGGCCTATTAAAACTGACCGGACAAAAACATAACTCTGAACTATTTACAGAATTCTGTACATTGCGCTAGCAAACAAAATGTCTGTGATAACTATGTACAGCTAGCTTTTTACGTACGTAGAAACGGGCACGAAGAAACAAAGGAGAACTTAAACCAGACCGGACAAAACTGCAAAGGTGAACTATTTACAGAATTCTGTACATTGCGCAAGCAAACAAAATTTCTGCGATAACTATGTACAAAACCTACGAAGCTGTAGATAGGACATGGTAAAAATTTTTTTTATTACGTACGTACGTAATAATTATTACGTACGTACGTGATATTATTACGTACGTACGTGATAATTATCACGTGCTTTTTAAGTGCATCGAAACGGCACGTACAAACAAAAAACGAAAAAACTCAAACCGGATCGGACTGGAACATAAACGCAAAACTATCCACACACCACCAAATCAAACGGAAAAGTATGTTCATTACAACAATAGAACCACACACACACTGACAACCCAATACCCCACAAACCAACCTCCCCCCGGCCACCCTAAACCAATATTACTACATACCGCCAACGAAAGACAACACCAGAACAAACCACCACCACCCAACAACAACCAAAAAAACGAAAACACCAGACCAAACAATCATCACAAACTGCCCCAAAGGGGCCACGAGGGGTCCGGGGTGGAGTCAACTTGCTATATTTACAGTATGTACACTATATACACTATTTACACTATTTACACAAAAACAAAAAACTGAACAAAACTGGGCCAAAAATACAGGCGCACCTTGCCCAAGGGTGTCCCGGAGGCAGTTGTGGCAAAGGGTAACCTCATTATCCCCACGCTTTAACAAGCTCCACAACCGGATGCAGTTTAACGTCCTACCCAGGACGTACGTACGTAATAATTATCACGTACGTACGTAATAATTATCACGTTCGTAGGTCGTGGTACTTACTACGTACGAACGCAGATACAGCACTGTGGTAATCAGCCCACTTATTATGAAGGCTTTTAAGGGATTAACTTGGACACTTCCATTGTGTTCTAAAGGCCTACATACAACAAGGTGGTGAACCGCAGTTCAGGTCTTTGACGAGAGCAGACGTGTTTCGTCGAGCTCTCGTTGCTTTGCCGTGCTCAACCTTATCTGCTTTTTAAGTGCATCGAAACGGCACATACAAACAAAAAACAAAAACTCAAACCGGATCGGACAGGAACATAAAGGCAAAACTATCCACACACCACCAAATCAAACAGAAAATTGTGTTCATTACAACAATAGAACCACACACACAGACAACCCAATGCCCCACAAACCAACCTCCCCCCGGCCACCCTAAACCAATATCACTACATACCGCCAACGAAAGACAACACCAGACCAAACCACCACCCAACAACAACCAAAAAACCAAAACACCAGACCAAGCAATCATCACAAACTGCCCCAAGGGGCCACGAGGGGTCCGGGGCGGGGTCCACCTGCCACGAGGGGTCCGGGGTGGAGTCAACTTGCTATATTTACAGTATGTACACTATATACACTATTTACACAAAAACAAAAAACTGAACAAAACTGGGCCAAAAATACAGGCGCACCTTGCCCAAGGGTGTCCCGGAGGCAGTTGTGGCAAAGGGTAACCTCATTATCCCCACGCTTTAACAAGCTCCACAACCGGATGCAGTTTAACGTCCTACCCAGGACGGTCAACCTTATCACTGTGTGATAGCTGTACTAGTAATTGCAATTGTGCATAAAACCTTATAGCGTGCTTGTGTTGTAGTTGATAAGTAGGTCTGGTCGTGTCCATTTGTTTGCGACCGCGCTTTGTTTCTGTGTAGCTTGTGTTTTTCTTACTTCATCCTCTTTTTTGGCCTTTGTAAACTTTGTAAAACTAGTTGAGGTTTTTTTCCTCCTTTCGTGGCCTCGAGCCACACAAACTGGTGCTATGCCCGGAAGTCGGGATAGCACAATTGTTAAGTTGGAGTTTTCGTCTGGGGTGAGTGTCCCTCCCCCACAGGCGTTTACTGTGTTAAAAGACAATGGTGTCGAAATTAAAGAAATAGAGATGTTGCAGGCGCTTGAGGCCCGCAACACGTATGACCTTAAGTTTAAGTCTGATGCTGCCCGTGTTAAGGGTGTGTCATGCCTGAAGGGGGTAGAGGGGCTCACTGTCACCCCATATGATGGCTCTGTGACGGTGACAGTGCTTTACCTTCCCTTCGAGGTAGATCAGCGCCTGGTTGCGAGGGTTCTTAGTCAGTACGGAACTGTCTCTGAAATGTGGTGGTGTAAATATACTGGGGGTGAGTTGAAAGGTATATTTAATGGCAAGAGACAGTTCCGTATGGAACTGGTGAGGGACATTCCATCCTTCCTCTTCATAGGGGGTTCCAAGGCCCACATTAGGTACTTTTGTCAGCCCCGTACCTGTTTTAGATGTGGAGAGCAGGGGCACGAAGCCAAGTCGTGTCCCAACAGACGATGTGGGAAATGCTTGCAGTTGGGGCACGGCAAGGCAGAGTGCCCCAACGAGGTACGGTGCAACCTCTGTGAGGAGGAGGGACATGTGTTTGGCGCCTGCCCCACATCGTACTCTGCTCATGTCAGTGCGGATGTGGGGTCGGCACCTGAACCCTCGCAACAGGCCCACAGTATTCAACTCAGGAATTAGAGGAGGCGGCACTTGAGGTGGAACAGGACTTCCTTGCCTCCAAGCAGTGTGAGGGAGGTACTGGAACTCCTGAGGTAGACTCTCCGCCACCCTTAGCAACGACACCCAGTCAAGTTGAAATGACGTCTGTTCAACCCGGACAGGTTGAAATAATGACAGTAGAGGAGGACCTCGATCTGTCCTCAGACTCGGCGATGTCGGATGGCGGGGAGCGTGCCAGAGAGCCCCATCCAAAGGATCCACCTTCGGGGGAGGGTTGGTTTGATTTGTGTGAGGGGGAGGGGCCAGAGTCTGCACTAAAGAGGTCGGCTTCGGGAGAAGTATCAGACAGGGGAACCCATCACTTTGGGACGCCCGTACCAAGCCCACGGATTAAAAAGATAAGGGCCCAGTCAGAGTATTTAGTGTGAATGGTTTTGCCTTTTTGTGTCCCCGTTTTCTTTTGGGGTTTCTGTTCTGTTTGTGTCTGTGCCCATGCATGCCACAAAGTTTTTACGAGCGAATGCGAAGTATAGCAGTCGGTTTTTAGACTTGTCACAGTGTTTTCATTGTGCGTCTTAATGTGCTTGTTAATAAAAATGGGTACGAAAGTAACTTAAAGATTAATAGATAATAGCTTTAAACAGAATTTAGTAATTCAAGTAAGTTTTTAGGTTTGTTATAGTTCATGAACAAGTCGTTGAGATATAGTTAAATTTGATGGTTTCTAAACGACTGTATAACGTTCTTAAGCCTCCTTTTCATGGTTTTTGTCAACTAATATGCTTGTAGTCGAGCTCGTACCCTTCATTTGTGATACTTTAAAACGCCTGCGTGAGATCTACTGAAGTAGAAACAGATTTATTAAATGAACGACGTGTAACATGGGTAAATCTCCGTCAAAATAACCCAACTGTAACTGGCAAAAGAACGACAAACCAAAGAGTTATGTTATATATCCTTCAGAATTGAAGACTTCTCCGAGAGGAGTAGGTTTCAGCGAACGCATTTTTATCAAGTCCCCGGATGAAAAATAAGCACTGCGTAGTTACCTGTCTTCCACATTAGGTTCAGCTGAAAGTTATATTTCCTTTGGAAAGAGGTGTCTGCTTTGAAAAGAGGTACCTGCTTTGTCGGGGATCACGTAAACACTGATAGATTCATTGTATGCAGGTTAGATTCGATGGCGTAGTACGATCAGTACATGCATACAGTCTTGTAGGTACAGCACTGCTACTACACTGCGTTGTATAGGTATACGGCCGTACCGTACCGCCGTATACGCAATAGATTTCCGTGACGTCTTTGAGACTCTCCTTACAATAGATCAAACATACTTGGAAAAAGAACGACAAACTACAGAGTTACGTTTTATTTTCTTTGGAATTGAAGACTTCCAGTAGGTTATGACACAGTGAACGGATAAGATAACGAAGTGTCCCGGATGAAAAAATTGCGCAATACTAACTGCGTAGTTGTCTTCTGGCACAGGAGTTTCTTCTGAAACTTGAATTTCCCTTGCAAATAGGTGCTTGCTTTGCCGGTACCCACGTGACCCGACATTTGATACAGTTGTGGACTTGGAGTAATGATAGTCTATTACTGCGAGCGAATAGCGAAGTATATCTGTCGTGTTTTGGACTTGCAACAGTCGTTAGGTCCAATATGGTGACATTTCTCTTGTCTTGTTATGCCCTGCACTTCTTGTACAATATTGTCATTTTTATAAACTTCAATTTATCCACAGTACTTAGGCCTTCTGTGTCGTTCATCGCCAGCAAAGGGTGATTGCTGAACTGTCGAACGATCCCCAGTTAAAGATACTACCTTCGAGTGAGCACTTCCCATCATTAAAGACAATAACATAAAAGACAACCCTCCACTAGATGCATAACTCCATCACATTTGTTAGCATTTATTCACGCAAGGTGCTCTAAAGAGTTTATATATTATTCAAATATCTTTTATTTCAATTGGTCCTGTTGGCGCATTGGATAGGGCATAAGACTCAAACGCTGGTGGTACGAGGTTCGCTCCCCATTGCTGCGTGAATCGTCGAATTCTTTTTTCCCTTCAGTTTTACATTCGCGAGTGTGAATGCCTCGCATTCTGTTTTTTTTGGTAGTTCAGTGTAAATAGGTTTGCTTTGTTTCACATTAGGTCCGCCCGGCTACAAGCATGTAAAGAGCACATCACATTGTTAATACTGTAAATAGTGGGGGTTGGCCACATGAATGCTGGCCTGGTGTATATAGTTGTCCTTGTGTTTCATGTCACGTCCGGTGCTTTGTTCCGGAGCACCCATAGTTACAAAAAAGCATTGAACAGACTCAACCTGAACACTCTTCTGTTGATGTAAATGGGTATGTAAATAGTTTGTGTGCTTTTTACGTGCTAAAAACGGACACGGCCAGACCGGCGAAAGGATCACTACATATGGCCAACAACCAAAAAACCGAACACCAACAACACAAACCACCGAACACCAACAACACAAACCACCAAAATCGCCCAGAACACCAAACCGAATCCCTCGACCAGCGAGGACACTCCAGCTCCGGTACGGCTTCTTGGAGTCTGTCACCACCAACAGAAACCACCACCACACCCACCACCGACCCAACAACAATCTCAAAACAACACACGCCCAAAGGCAACAACACGCCCCAAGGCAACCACAGCGCAGGGGGACATGGGGGGGGGGGTCCACTTGTTACATTAAAATCACTATTTACAGTTTACTTACAGTATATACAACTATCTACACGTAACGAAAACAAAACTTCCCAAAGAGATCGAACGAGCCCGGCAGGGGATCGGGAACGTCCACTCTCTTCGGGAACCCAAACTGAACTGGGCAAATACAGGCGCACCTTGCCCAAGGGTGCCCCGGAGGCAGTTGTGGCAAAGGTTAACCTCATTATCCCCACGCTCAAACAAGCTCCACAACCGGATGCAGTTTAAAGTCCTACCCAGGACATAGTTTTGCCTAGTGAGATTGTAAATAGTCCTATGTAACTAGTTTGGGTTCGGGGTGGTTTTGTACGTAGTTATCGCAGAAATTTTGTTTGCTAGCGCAATGTACAGAATTCTGTAAATAGTTCACCTTTGCAGTTTTGTCCGGTCAGGTTTAAGTTCTCCTTTGTTTCTTCGTGCCCGTTTCTACGTACGTAAAAAGCTACCGCAGGAAATACTAGGGTGTCAAATACTGCCCATGTAGATTGGTGGTACTAGTACATGCTGTCGAAGTGCTTGCACTTACTGTGCGCACCTTTGCCCAGGCTATACTCAGTACGGCAGAAAAACAGCAGAAAACAAAATGGCAGCTCTCATGTGGGCAGAAGAACAAGAGATGAAATTACTGGAGCTTTGACAGTCAGTACCATATCTTCATGACGCCTCTTTATACTGCCCTACCACTCTTTTCGGCTTAATTTCACTGTCAAAGTCTTCATTTAAAGCACGGGTAAAGCAGTAAAGCAACAATAAACGCCGACGTATACGCAACGATTTGTTTGTGATACCTGCCATTTTTTTGCGAGACGCGAGATCGAACAATCATGAGTTTGCAGTCGGGTTCGTGTATAGTGTACGTGCGGCTAGATCCGACTGCAACCCGACGCAACTGGTCACAACTGCATGCAACTCTACGAGAAGTCGAGTCCTGTTGCATCTGATCGCAGTCGGGTCGGTGCAGTGTGCACCGGCCCTAAGCAATCTAGCACCACTTCTGGAGAACAAATTTAAAGTGAGTCAAGTAGTGACTTCAAAATAAACGATTTTACATGCATGTCAGCGAGGATTATTGCTCCTTATTTCAAATTTGCCAGGTTTTTTACTTGTCGAATATGATTCGTTTCCAAAACGTAAAATCAATTCAGGGGCCGCACCGACAGTGTCCAGGGGCCGCGTTTGAGAATCACTGTATTAGCGCATCGAAAGTGCATGCACAGCGGTGGATACAAGGCCTCGCCTGGGAAATTTGAAAAAAAGAAGTTTTGTATGTAATGTAGTAGGCTTTGGCTTTGGGGTGTCTTAAAATTGTAGAATGAACATTTTCCTGTATTTTAATCTGTAGTAAACTGAGAAAAATTGGTGGCTACACAGAAAACTTAACTACTCACAAAAGCAAGTAAACCTAGTACCCCGTTTTAACTCACCATGGCTACTATAGATACAAGCTTGTACGGTAGTAACATCACTCACTGTCTAGTCAACATACAAGCTTAGCATGTACTTGTACTCTTTTGCATTTTGTCCCTGTTTTCACTGCCCAAACCAGTAAGTGTACACCTATAAATGTGTAATTTTACAAGCTAGTCAAGTCTGAAACCTGCAAGTTTACAGCTTTTCAATGTTTCTATAATATTTTACAAAAAGAAAAAAGAAGCAAACAAACAAATTTGATAGTTCCACAAAATTTTATTTCCAAAACTGCAACAAACCATCTGGCAATTGTAAACAACTGAAAACAACTTTATATGAGAAAGTAAGTTTGAATCTGAGTTTCACATGATACAGAATCATTACAACCATTTAGGAAAGACAGACTGATTGGTCAACATATCACCACTATAGAAACACTTGAGTGACTCTCTTATTTTTACAAATTTGTGGAGTTTGTTTAAACGTGGGAGTAATGAGGTTACCCTTTGCCACAACTGCCTCCAGGGCACCCTTGGGCAAGGTGCACCTGTATTTGCCCTGGTGCTTTTTAAGTGCTGTTGCCTTTGGGCTTAGTGTTGCCTTC
This sequence comes from Holothuria leucospilota, assembly GCA_029531755.1. NCBI lineage: Eukaryota > Metazoa > Echinodermata > Holothuroidea > Aspidochirotida > Holothuriidae > Holothuria > Holothuria leucospilota. The sequence goes on from JAIZAY010001013.1 coordinate 22,777, forward strand.
GGGCGTGGTGTTGCCTTCGGGCGTGGTGTTGCCTTCGGGCTTGGTGTTGCCTTCGGGCTTGGTGTTGCCTTCGGGCGTGGTGTTTCCTTCTGGCTTGGTGTTGCCTTCGGGCGTGGTGTTGCCTTCGGGCTTGGTGTTGCCTTCCGGCTTGGTGTTGCCTTCGGGCGTGGTGTTGCCTTCGGGCTTAGTGTTGCCTTCGGGCGTGGTGTTGCCTTCGGGCGTGGTGTTGTCTTTGGGTGTGTGGTCTTTGTGGGGCTTTGTTTTTAGTGTGGCCGGGGGAAGGTTGGTCTGTGGGGTGTTTAGGTTGTTGTCAGTGTGTGTGTGTGTGGTTCTATTCTTGTAATGAACATAATTTTCTGTTTGATTTGGTGGTGTGTGGGTGGTTTTGCCTTTGTGTTCCTGTCCGGTCCAGTTTGAGTTTTGTTTTTTGTTTGTATGTGCCTTTTCGATGCACTTTAAAAGACTCTCTTATTTTTACATGCCTGACACCTTCTATAAATGTTTTATAAAAGGCACTCATAATGATCATGGGCTGATAATTACATAAAAGTTTGGTGTTAATGAATGTCATCCTAAAAATTGACAATAAAGGACACGTGCATCACAACCTTGGTAAAATGATTAGCTATTTTTTAAAATTAAAACAGGGATAATACAGAACTGTAAAATGCTAAAAAGTAGATTAAGGCAACACAGATCATACACCATGTGATAAAAATGACTAACTTCTGATAAACACCAATTTTCATAACCCTGCAAAACACTTCTGAGTTGATCAAGTGTTAATAATGAAATGAAATAATGTGATTAAAATAGGCAAGACTAAGCACAAATTGTTATTCCCTTGCCAAATTATTAATAGCTTTTACTGAGGAAAGTTTCATAAATCATCACACTCTTGAGGTGACATTGCACCATCATTTCTTAAAGGTCACTTTGGCAGCATCAGTCAAGTC
>JAIZAY010000721.1:0-32266 GCA_029531755.1 Holothuria leucospilota
CGGTCACTTGTAAAATGTGAAAGTGCCGCCCGTACTATCGCTAAAGAGCAGAAAGATATCAATGAAAGGATCCGGGGAAAAGATTTTAATGAAAATGTTTTAAAGAAAGAAACCTGGACACCGGACATTATACTGACTAATTTAAGATCCCACCAGATACCAGGATTTTATGAAGAAATGTCTCACTTTACCCGGCTGCATAGGCTTTGTCAGCATACATGGTGAATATTTCTGTCCTAGGATATATTGGGTCACATGTTCATCCTGACCAAATATACCTTAGTGGTCGGGTTTGAAGGTATGTCATACCAGGTCATACACGTGCTAAAACAATTTTGCGCTTTGCCTGGCCTAGACTGATTCACTATGACTCTTTTTATCTTTAAGTTTCATGGATGGGTGGGCTGAAGTAATTCTCTCTCAAGGGTACAATAGTAAGCTTATTCCAAAGTTAGTGGCAAACCGTCACAAATTATCTATGATAGCGTCATTGATTCCATACAACAGATGTATAAACAAAACCAGCAGGACAGTCAATCCCGTGGTCAACTGGGAGGAGAATCATGTAATTGTGACAGTCAGCTGCCAGAGTGGTAGAGTAAGAGGGATAGATATTCATGTCACCTAGCTTGGCTAACTTCTGTACCTTCTTTCCTAGGCAACGTAATTCGCCATGTAGCATCGCAAACCTACGGAGAGGCAGCAAAACAAATTTACGTAACCAGTCATCTCGTTCTTTTCTTTTACCATCGGACCTGAGTCAGAACTTGATGACTAGGGACAACTCTTAACCGGATAGTTGGCAGACAAAAAATGGATGAAGAATCTGTTAATCCGAAGTCTTAGTGCAACGGTTTAGAATATTTCAGCTGAAGGGTTGGATTAATCGGTAGCAGTGACTTTAATTTCACATGAGGATTACGCAGTTACAGAATCAGAAATCAAACACAACAAATTGAACATTTTGGAGGCTGATGCATTGAGAACCAAGGTATCATTACTCTTGTCTTGTCAATATTAAACCTCCAAGCCGCGTCGAACTTGAACAAAGAGAGACGAAAAGCCGTTAGAATGTTGGCAAGGGACTGGAACATCATTATTATCTCCACGACCAAGGGCCAATGCACGCAATGGTGACGGACAAATCCGATTGCAACCTGAAAACAGAGCACATGATTTACTGAAAGAGAGAATCCTATCAGCCCTTGAAAAAAGCATCGAAGAGACAAGAAAAGTGTTTAACCAGGGAGTTGCTATTTGTCAAATAGCAACTCCCTGGTTTAACTATCTCCAAAATGTCAAAAGCGCTCTAAGCTTGTTGTTGAGCATCAACTAATCTTCAGATTAAGACCTTGGGAATCGAACCCAAAATTATACGGTCTACCGACAATGCACAAGCCGAATTCTCGTCTAAGACCTATAGTTAGCAGTATTATAACTCTTAGGCCGTCAGCTGTAGGCTGAGACATTTCATTTCGCTCCGGCAACTCTGGGAACAGATATTTTTCACACTAAGTTTTACACACAATAACAAGGAATATTGTTCCAAAAGTTCTCCACATAATTTCCTGCAGTTTTTTCATGGTTTCAATCGACATACCGACTTAATTTTCGTCGCGTACGTCTATTAAATGAAGGTTGTGACTTGAAAATATTCATTCACAAAGTAAGACTTTACATCACGTGGTATAAATTACCCAATCCAGTACTAGATCAATGACGTAATTAACATGATCACGGCCAAATATGGCGACGTCCAGTACAGCGTCGCTAGCAACGAGCAAAGAACGTTTACATGCTTTTTGCACATCGAATCGGAAAGCAGAGGCCTCCTTCACGAAGATACGATGGACTAAATTCACATCATGTGCAAAGAATGGCTCCAACTGAGCGGGCGAGACCGTTAGATCGCAGAAAATATTCAGTGTCAATGCCATGGCTTTGAACTTACGATAGCATTACCAGCCCAACACTGCAATAGCAGTACAGAAGCACACGGGGCTAATCTCCATTGACCATTGACTACTTAGGCCTCAGGCTAGCCTAGGCCTACAATACAAAGTAGGCTACAATTGATACAACCTAACCTAACGTTACAAGTTACAGTTGCAGGCTACAGTATATATCAACTACCATGAGTTCACTGGAGTTGGGTTTTGAGTGCAAGCAGCATTATTACCGTCGCATCATCGACAGCAAAGCCATTACTTGAATCATTATGATAATGAGCAGAAGACAGGCTGTTGCCAACAAAAACATATCTGTGAAGGTAAATATTAAAGCAGGCCTGCGGATTTCACGCGAACGATCGTTCGCGGTCGCGTGTTGGTTACGTGACCGCCAAACCACGTAACCGAAAAATCGGTTACGATGTCCCATTTGACACTCAGATTCAACTCTTCTGTGACCTAAAATCTGAACATTCATTAAGAGGCATTTTAAATTCGATTAGGAGATATTATCTGATAAAGTACAGACTACCAATTGCGACATTTTTCTCACATTGCTCTTGCCTCATATCACAAACCATAAAATAGATCGCATGAGGCTCACACCTTGCAGCACGTGCTATCGCAAATTGTAATTGCCGACTCCACACTAGCTGACTGGTATCACGCACTACGGCGACGACCTGTCCAGCCATGATTCTCGGTTGTACACAATGCGGATACTCTGCACAAGCTGTGATTACGGCCCCACTGCTTTGACTTCGCACATAGCTCGATATCATGAAAGTTGTTTCAAAAAAAAATGCCACAGTTAACATGCAGTATGTCAGTGGGGACTCATTGAGTGCGCGAAGATTTCTTCGTAATGTTTTTGCAATGACGATGTCAAGGAAACTTCTTGCTTATGCAGCTAACTGATACTGGAGATGATAAAATAGATGTGTCAGACTGATATTGGTTTTATCTGTACTCAGTTCGATCATAAAATAAATGAGAAATCAGCGTGTCCTTCAACAGTAATTTACTATGATGCTACGTGTACAGTAAAGCCCCGTCTTTCGGAACTGGCCATCAGATTTAACAAGAATAATATTCATCACAATTACGGCAGAATCCACCAAAGTTTTTCAGGGCTTTACTGTACAAGTCAAAATTCAACGTAAATTTCTGCAGAAATGCACTAATTTCCTCGGGACTTTAAAAGTCACGGCAAGATGTCAGGATGGCTAAAATAGCCAACATGTAGGCATGGAAAACAATTTTTTATCTCCCTGTCAAATTTGGGAAAAAATCGTACGTATTTATTTTTAAATCCTTGCTAGGATCCATGAGTCGGTATAGGCTCAATTTCTCCTTATACTAAAATACGTTAGGCTAGTGAAAGTCCTAGTTTCACTAAATCTGAGAAGTTAGTTTCGTAGTGAGCTTCTTCGCTAAAAATAACGAGAGTAGACCTTACAAAAACATTGCGAATTTCTGTTTGGGAGTCTCCTACACATGTGTCTCTAATACTTTTGGAAATTTATGCCGAATTTATACGCTAGATACCTCTCCAGATCGTTATAGCTTCTCTTCAGCACATACACTTATTTAGTGTGTACAAAGCATTGGTCATTCAGAAGGGCGTAGGCTCGAATCTTGAGAATAAAATCCAGGTGTTTTAGAAGTCTAAAAATTTATTTGTCATATGATCGGTCACCAAAAATAGTAACCAAATATTTTGGGGGATTTTGTCTGCAATTTTGCCAGCCTTTTCGGAGTTATTTGGGGAATGTGTTCACACTCTTTCTTATGGATCCTGTGTACCGTGCTTGAGGCAAAAAGTTGAAACCCTGTACATCCGAATTTCACCGATATTCGAAATACATTCGGTCCCAAAGTGTTCGGATAAATGGGGTTTTACTGTACTCCAAACCATATGCTGTTACCTCCACGACATGGCCTCAGCACACACATTTACAGCATCATGTCATTTTGAAATTGTTTTTCGTACAAGTTGGACACATGTTGTGCACTGTGGCGTTGACAGTGCAAGTGATCGCTCGTACACCTACTATACGAAACTCAGTGTGGTAAACTGTCACAGAGTCATGTTTTCTTTATATTGGGAATACGCAAAAATGGGTTTTTGAGACTCAACAAAATGGGTTACGTTAGGTTACGTGGTTCAAAAACCACGTAACCTAAAAAATGGTTACCATGAAATCTGAAATCCTCAGGCCTGTTAAAGTAGGGCCTAGGCTAGGCTATCTTTAAGGCCATTAAAGGCCATGCTTTGGCTAGCCTATGCTAGGTAAAGCCAGGCCCCATGAATTTGTTACAATAGTATGTTACTTTTAGTTACAGGTGTAATTCATGCAACTTCAATACAAATAATAGAAGGGTGATCCCAGTGAAAAATGGGATGATTTTTGCAGGGCAAGAGCAGTCCCCCCAAACTTATTTTGAAGCAACTGCTAAATCTCACAGTTTTCTTCTTATTTCTCTTCAAAGTATCTTTCATAATATTTTAGGGCTTCAATATTTCATATTCAAGGTAAACCAATCAGTTACTTCTAGTAAATTTCACATTTGAGGAGAAAAAATATTGTCACATGACTCTAAAGAGCCAATCATGAAACAGGACAGTCTACTACACTACTTCAAGTTGGGGTGACTGCATTTCCCCTTTTTTTAAGACAACGTTTTTTTTACTTCCAATTTCGTTCTACGCCTTTTGGATGATTTTGGTAGGAAAAATCATCACTTTTGGAATATTTTTCAAGGTTGAGAAGAAAGGAATGTTTCATTGCGCAATTGGCCAACTGTTTAACCTTGAAATGGTCGGGTATTTATTACTTTAATAATTGCTGCCTACTGCTGAGGGATGAATTTAGTTGTTTCTTTTATAGCAGGAAGAAACCTTGAAGGTTACTATGGTTCCTGTTCTACAACTAAATAGTCACAGGCCAGGCAGCAATACTGGAATGTGTACAGTATAACTTCCTTGACAATTTTTAATGGCAGGACAATTTTGGAAGGTTATGGACAAAATCGTCTAAGCGCAGTAATTTTTCATCCCATTTTTCACTGGGCTTTGTAAGGATACAGTGATTATTGGAACATGAAGAAAGTGCCAGTTTTTGGAGTTTTTAGTCTTGTGAGCCAAACTTTGATAATTGAGTTCTGGTAGGCTATCCAGGTGTGAGAATATTAATGGACACAAGCATGCCATAGACTAATTGTAGATCATGCAAATCTGATCCGTGAGTGGGATCAGTGGATAAATCATGGTATGTTCCACAAGATTTTTATTGTGCTAATCTGAAAAACTTACTTACAAAATTGGGGATTGCACAGTGATTAGCATTAAGTGACTCTACATTGTAGCTCCCATTCCATTCTTGGCAGTAATTAGTAAGTTGAGCTCATGCAGTTCCAGTGGGAACTGTAGAATATTGAACAGTATATGGCTCATGTTATCTTTTGAATTTCTTTCTAGGCATGTTTGGTTAGGCTGCAATCCTGAAGAAAGATGTAATGCATCAGAGATGTATGTGTAAAAGTGTGTGGCACACAAGATCAATTAACATACAGTAGGTCAGGTTACAACTACAAGATGTGTACACAACATGCATGATTCTTGCATGACAAGGAAGAGGATCATTTTTCAAAACTTGTAAGTAGACAAGCAAATTTCACTCTTCTCCTGCATAGTTTTGGCATGTTGGCTTAGTTAAAATATGCTACAAAATTTGCCATGAACAACAACTTTTGGTGGGCTTCTGAAACAATAATTTGTGTATCCTAGCAGCAGTAGCAGCGTGTAGTCTACAAATACTTCATTGGAAAACTCCTAAGGTAATTTTATTTGAACAAGGTTGAGAGACAATACCGGTTTACCTCTTTATTGTGAATCTGCCACTCAGCACTGAGAATTTCATCTTATTTTCTGCCATGTAAGTAATAATTATCAGAATATTGTACTGATATTTACTTGTATTATTTAGGATGAAATAAACAGTTTTCTGGCTCTCTGGATGTTGGTTTAATTGAATACTGTATATACTGTATGTATCGTGTGAAACATCTACCATACCCAATTTCCCTCTGATGTGATCAGTTTGTTTCAGTCATTCAATTACAAAGGAACTGTATTCATGGATTTTACATTTAGAAGTAATCATTTGAAATTCTGTACAGGGGTGGCCTCAATGCACAGGGAAAGGAGACCATACTCACCTCTTTAATCATGGGGAATGCATGTCCCCACTAGGGAAACTTTCCCCATTTGCTAAGGAGCTTAGGTTTGGCGATTAAGGGTAAACTACCTGATAGAGGGGGGGGGGGTGGGGGGATGGGATAGCTGTTGCCCATTTCTTTGGGCAGAAGGTTGGGTACTATACATTGTTGTTACCTTGATAGGCATGCATTTATACCCAACAGTTTTCTCGGTTTGTTCTTAACGAATACCAATTTTGAAGATTTCAGTGAAGTTAGTTCAATTTATTCACTGCACAGTTTTGTTTGCATCTGGTAATGTGGTACAGTTTCCTTACAACATATACTGTACATCTCAAAATTGGCACTTACTGTAGCTTGGCAACAGTACTGATTGTGTCTAAAACATCATGTTACTGTTTCAGATCTTCCCTACCGGCTACCCCCATTTTACTCCCTCCCCTATCCCTGCATCCCTCTCAGAGCATTAAACTGCCACCACCTGACATGCATTGTTTTTCATTTTTTTTTTTTTTTTACTTTTAGGGTTGGGTAGGATGTCCTTAATGAATTTTGGTGGGAGTAAAACCAGATATGGTAGGGGGTGTACAACAGCTACCTCTGATTTATGAAAAAAGAATTGAGTCCTTGAGTGAATTGTGATAAAATCTTCATGTAATGTGTTTTCTGCACAAGATGGAAATTCAAGTAAAATTTGGGAAGACAGGTATCATCTCTCCCCCCACCCCTCCCCCACCCCATGGTACACTACCCTATGGTATACTACCCTATCCAAAGAAAAACCATGGAAAAAGCATTCAATCAACAAGCTGTGAAATAGTTTGACTCAAATCATTGCATTTTCAAAGAATAATTAAAGTGTCTAAGTGTAGGCCAAAGTGACATAGTAACTGCTATTAATGCCTAGAAGCTGGCCAGGATTGTGCTCGGTGTTGACAAGCTACTATGCACTGACTAGGGGAAGTACAGATAGCATTCCAATTCTTAGAAAGGTGAGTTTTCCACTTCCAAGTTTCACATGATATAAATCTGTAAAAACCATAATGGTCATCCAAAACCATTCCAGGCCCCAGTCACAGACATAGCTGGGAAATTGTGCAGTATTCATCTGTCATAGCTTTATAGTGCTATACTTAAGTATGAATTAGCCTTCATGGCTTTACAGTTTTATACCCTAAGGGCCCATTCTTACTTAAATGTAGCATTAACGCTATGAAAGTTCAACAAATGAAGTTGTCCATGTACAAGTGAACATCATTGATGCAAGTCTGCTCACCCTTTTTATTGTATGTTCATTGGGAGTAACAGAACAATTTGGTCTTGTTTCTTCTCAGAAAACTATCAGATGGAAATATGGTGACTGCAGGATTACAACTTCTGAAATCAAGAGAGAGATCACACTTTATAAAGGAATCCACAGATCAGGCAAATGAAGGCAAATAAATATTTTTTGTACTTTAAGTGAATGTAAGTTGTACTAGTACCATACTGTATTTTCTCTCAAGGAATCATCCATCCATGAATCTGTGGGCTTCCATCCTTGTTAATATGACACTGCTTTCATTCCCTTTTCTTAAATTGTGAGTACATTACAGTATGTAAGTGAATTGATGTCAACAGCAAAAGTAAACATTGCAGAGTTTTATATGTATTTTGACCATTAAACATAGGGACTAATGAAGCATCATTTTTAAGCATATTCTTTTCAGTGAGGCTACTTAATTGTGTTTAATTAAAAACTAGGAAAGGCTGAACTTTTGATGGGTTCATTTCATACCTTCAGGCATTACCCTTATCCTGAGTTGATGTAGAATTTACCTTTTCCCTATGAATTGTATCAAATTAGGACATACCACAAGTGGCTGTTTTATAGGAAGGGAGAATTAAATGCCAATTGTTGAAATTTCTGGAATAAAATTAAGAATAACTTTGGTAACTTTGAGGGTCTATTAAAAACTTGTCAAGATTTTAGAAAAACAAATCTGATTATAATTCTAAATTTTCACAGTCTGGAACATTTATATGGCTTTTAAATAATGAAACGATTTCATTTGAAATTTTGGGAAAAGTTTTAACCCCTTGTTCCATTGTTTTGTAAGTTCCTGTTGTCATGAGAATATGTTCAAATATTTTCCACTTCTTTTCCTTTGTAAGCTCAAAGTGAAGTGCATGGCTGATTAGCATGGCCAAAAGAACTGCTAATTGTACACTAACAGAGTTATTTTCTGTGACTGGATTAGTGTCAACCCATATCATCACTTCCAGGTTCATTTCAAAGAGAAAATGAAGATGTGTAGCCTAATTTATATAATTGGTGCATTCAGTTTATAATGTTTATGGAAGTGACAGCTTCCCACAAACATATTGTGATTACAGAGACCAGGTCATGTGACAGTTTTTTGTCCCACATTATCTAAAGCTACCACTGTACGTAATTGTAAAGCAGGCACTAAAGTGATGGTCTTTGCATTGAAAAATGAGACTATAAAGAACCGTACAACGTCTGAATGAATTAGGCAAGTAATGTGTGCAAGTTAAGGTTCTTAATGTTGGTCAGCAGGTGTGACTGATTCAAAGTTTAAAAATTCCAATAGCATGATGAAAAACTTATTTTTTTAAAGCTAACTCTGTTTGTAATACTTTTTGTCTAAGAAAAGGCTGTTAACTGGTCCACATAGTGTGATGTGACATTTATATTATTAGGATATGTTAGCATGACTTTCAACACTCAATTAGTTATCTGTAGTCTTAGTAATAGTAAACCCCTTTCTACATCGTTGAGTATGTGCAGAGGAGCAAGCCAGCCGTCACTGTGACCAACCATGAAGCTCCCCAGGTTTTCATTTTCTCATCAGTTCACAGCTTCCTACTACTGTATCACAGCTTATGAAGAAAGGGTAGGCCATTTGAGGGGCATTGTTAGTGTTATTGACCCCACAGTACCTGACACAGAAGTAAACAAAGTAACTTGTTAGGCCTGGCCTAACGTCAGGCCTAGCCCTCTTCAGTCAAATAGCCTGGGATACCATACACTTTGTGTTGGCTCCACTGTTGTTGTATTCAGAGACTGCTAGTGGCACAGAAGGAATTTTTGTTGTAAACTTCTGCAGCAGTGTGGTTTTCATTAACTTTTTTGTAGACTGTAGAGTTGTATTGTAGGCTTATAACATAGTGATTTGTTGCAGCCTGGACAAGTAACACAGACTGCATATAGTCTGCAGGCTGGAGAAGGTTCCACACCCAGGGTTTACAGATCCATGATCGATTGTATATTTCTGTGAAAATTCATGTTTTTATGAGTAGGAGCCACTTATAAATGTGTAATTGTAGTGGGGTGATTGGAGAGGAAATTTACTGTTTCATTGTATCATTTTTTTTTGTATCATTTTCCGTGCCAGTTCCATGAACAAATATATTACAGTGAAAGGGACTCCTAAAAATCTGTCTTTTAATTGCTCCACTGGTTGTCTATTGCATCTGACAATACAGTCCAATAATATAGCACTTTCACTAATATGCAGGTCACTGGCCAACTTCTAAATTTAGCCACAGGTGGACCCTTGAAGAGGCCAACTGCAGTGACATGCCAACAATCTCTTTACTGGGGAGTAGCCTGAAGACTTTTTCACTCTGGTGGATCAGAGGTGGACCACTGATGGCTGGCCATCAATGGACTGCTGTTGGAGGCTTGACAACGGGAAAAAATTACTGGAGGACCACTGGTGGCTGCTGATAAAGGAACATTAATGTAACTCCACCACTGGACCTCTAGGTATTTGATATCTGGGTTAACAAACTAGCCATGATGCTGCAGACTGCAATCTTTGAATCTGAACAACTACATAAGTTTTCAAGTTCACAGAACAATGCAATTTACTTGGAAATATGATAGGAAAGTGCCCTTAGCTCAAATTAAGTTGCATCACCCAAGCAGAAAAGAGCTACATCTGGACAGCCACAGTGGCTATTATGTTCAGTTGAATGCTGTCCCACTGCTCCCATTTTGCTGGTCACTGGACATGTCCCGAGTGTCTTCATGGATATTACACACACACACCATACTCTGTTGCCAACTTGGCTTAATCCAAGATACCTGCCGAATGCCTGCTATGGCAGGGAGTAAATCTTCAAAGTAGCTAACAGCTTTTTCCCAGTATGAATAAACACACACACCATACTCTGTTGCCAACTTGGCTTAATCCAAGATACCTGCCGAATGCCTGCTATGGCAGGGAGTAAATCTTCAAAGTAGCTAACGGCTTTTTCCCAGTATGAATAAATGCAAGGAGGCATTTGTCACTGAATGATGACGAAACTATTTTCAAGTTTAGTTTTAGTTTTATTGGTTATCATTTCCCAGGAAAAAAACAATCTGCACAAATCCTTCAGGATTCCTGCAGAAATTCTTTGTCATGAGACTTGCAGTTCACAAGAAATCCTACAATACTCCTGTATTAATGCAATGTTTCTTCATTTAGAATAAAGTCATGAAAATTATCTTCTACTCTAGGGTTAACTAAATTCTGACTTATTTCTTTACTTCACTTAAAATATTGAATTTACAATTCACAAAAAACACAAGAGATCCCTGACATTGTGATATATCAAGTCATAACAAACTTTCAAGGAAAACTGCTTACTGTTCTTTTGCTAACACAGCATGGGATGTGGATTGTACTTTTATTTTAGTATAGGTGAAGGAGGAATACTCAGAGTGCCCTCCAAGGAGTGATCTAAGGGGAGGTCCCACTTCCCCTTTGGAAATTCTCTGAAAATTAGTTGAATGATAATGCCCTTAGATGCTATGCAATTTGATACTACGCAATTTGATACTACATATTGTGCAGTTTTGAAAAACAGTTATGGAAAGTTTGCATATTTCATACAAATTTGGGGGGTACAAAATGTGGGGGGCGGGGTTAGAGAATAATACTCGGTTGGCTGCCCTGATTCGATTAAAACCTAAAGCCCCCATGTCTTTATGCACATTTCTTACACATCTCAATGCTAGGCAATATACTGCAAGCTCCATTTAAGACTGCAACTTTACTGCTTTTCACATCTTAAATTTTTTTTTGAAGGATCTCCAGCGGTCATGACCAAATTTCTACGAAAAATCCTACCTGTACCCAGGCTGTGAAATAACTACAATATAAACATGCAGTAAATCCTTCCTATTTACCATAGATACATCCTTCACTGCCACTGCAGGTTAGTTTCTACAAGATTCATCTGATAGATCTTCAGAAGTCCTTCACTTGTCCTCCATACTTACTGCAAGTTTCCCTTAACATTACCTACCACCACAAGCAAACATGTGTTATTAATGGAGGAACCCATAAAGTATCCTTGAATACCTTCAGTGCAAATTGCAACAGTTATTTTTTCCTCAGCAAGCACTGCATTTGTCCTTCAGATTCCTGCATGAAAGTCCTGCATGTTGGGAAAGTCAATGATTTTCTTTTCAAAACCCTGCAAAAACTCAATTCAAAATGCCTATTTTTCATTTTTAAACTTAAAAATGAAAAATAGGCATTTGAATTGAGTTTTGCAGGGTTTTGAAAAGAAAATCATTGACTTTCCCAACATGCAGGACTTTCATGCAGGAATCTGAAGGACAAAATGCAGTGCTTGCTGAGGAAAAAAATAACTGTTGCAATTTGCACTGAAGGTATTCAAGGATACTTTATGGGTTCCTCCATAATAACACATGTTTGCTTGTGGTGGTAGGTAATGTTAAGGGGAAACTTGCCAGTAAGTATGGAGGAGAAGTGAAGGACTTCTGAAGATCTATCAGATGAATCTTGTAGAAACTAACCTGCAGTGGCAGTGAAGGATGTATCTATGGTAAATAGGAAGGATTTACTGCATGTTTATATTGTAGTTATTTCACAGCCTGGGTACAGGTAGGATTTTTGTAGAAATTTTTCATGACCGCTGGAGATCCTTCAAAAAAATTTAAGATGTGAAAAGCAGTAAAGTTGCAGTCTTAAATGGAGCTTGCAGTATATTGCCTAGCATTGAGATGTGTAAGAAATGTGCATAAAGACATGGGGGCTTTAGGTTTTAATCGAATCAGGGCAGCCAACCGAGTATTATTCTCTAACCCCGCCCCCCACATTTGGTACCCCCCAACTTTTGTATGAAATATGCAAAACTTTCCATACCTGTTTGTCAAAACTGCACCATATGTAGTATCAACTTGCGTAGTATCAAATTGCATAGCATCTAAGGGCATTATCATTCAACTAATTTTCAGAGAATTTCCAAAGGGAAGTGGGACCTCCCTATAGATCACTCCTTGGGAGGGCACTCGGAGTATTCCTCCTTCACCTATACTAAAATAAAAGTACAATCCACATCCCATGCTGTGTTAGCAAAAGAACAGTAAGCAGTTTCCTTGAAAGTTTGTTATGACTTGATATATCACAATGTCAGGGGATCTCTTGTGTTTTGGTGAATGGTACATTCAAGATTTTCAGTGAAGTAAAGAAATCTGGCAGAATTTAGTTAACCCTAGAGTAGAGGATAATTTCATGACTTTATTCTAAATGAAGAAACATTGCATTAATACAGGAGTATTGTAGGAATTTCTTGTGAACTGCAAGTCTCATGACAAAGAAATTTCTGCAGGACCTGAAGGATTTGTGCAGATTGTTTTTTTCCTGGGAAATGATAACCAAATAAAACTAAAACTAAACTTGGAAAATAAGTTTCGTCATCATTCAGTGACAAATGCCTCCTTGCATTTATTCATACTGGAAAAAAGCCGTTAGCTACTTTGAAGATTTACTCCCTGCCATAGCAGGCATCGGCAGGTATCTTGGATTAAGCCAAGTTGGCAACAGAGTATGGTGTGTGTGTTTATCATACTGGGAAAAAGCTGTTAGCTACTTTGAAGATTTACTCCCTGCCATAGCAGGCATTCGGCAGGTATCTTGGATAAGCCAAGTTGGCAACAGAGTATGGTGTGTGTGTGTAATATCCATGAAGACACTCGGGACATGTCCAGTGACCAGCAAAATGGGAGCAGTGGGACAGCATTCAACTGAACATAATAGCCACTGTGGCTGTCCAGATGTAGCTCTTTTCTGCTTGGGTGATGCAACTTAATTTGAGCTAAGGGCACTTTCCTATCATATTTCCAAGTAAATTGCATTGTTCTGTGAACTTGAAAACTTATGTAGTTGTTCAGATTCAAAGATTGCAGTCTGCAGCATCATGGCTAGTTTGTTAACCCAGATATCAAATACCTAGAGGTCCAGTGGTGGAGTTACATTAATGTTCCTTTATCAGCAGCCACCAGTGGTCTCCAGTAATTTTTCCCGTTGTCAAGCCTCCAACAGCAGTCCATTGATGGCCAGCCATCAGTGGTCCACCTCTGATCCACCAGAGTGAAAAAGTCTTCAGGCTACTTCCCCAGTAAAGAGATTGTTGGCATGTCACTGCAGTTGGCCTCTTCAAGGGTCCCACTGTGGCTAAAATTAGAAGTTGGCCAGTGACCTGCATATTAGTGAAAGTGCTATATTATTGGACTGTATTGTCAGATGCAATAGACAACCAGTGGAGCAATCAAAAGACAGATTTTTAGGAGTCCCTTTCACTGTAATATATTTGTTCATGGAACTGGCACGGAAAATGATACAAAAAAAAATGATACAATGGAAACAGTAAATTTTCCTCTCCAATCACCCCAATACAATTACACATTTATAAAGTGGCTCCTACTCATAAAAACATGAATTTTCACAGAAATATACAATCAGTCATGGATCTGTAAACCATGGGTGGGGAACCTTCTCCAGCCTGCAGACCATATGCAGTCTGTGTTACTTGTCCAGGCTGCAACAATCACTATGTTATAAGCCTACAATACAACTCTACAGTCTACAAAAAAGTTAATGAAAAACCACACTGCTGCAGAAGTTTACAACAAAAATTCCTTCTGTGCCACTAGCAGTCTCTGAATACAACAACAGTGGAAGCCAAACACAAAGTGTATGGTATCCCAGGCTATTTGACTGAAGAGGGCTAGGCCTGACGTTAGGCCAGGCCTAACAAGTTACTTTGTTTACTTCTGTGTCAGGTACTGTGGGGTCAATAACACTAACAATGCCCCTCAAATGGCCTACCCTTTCTTCATAAGCTGTGATACAGTAGTAGGAAGCTGTGAACTGATGAGAAAATGAAAACCTGGGGAGCTTCATGGTTGGTCACAGTGACGGCTGGCTTGCTCCTCTGCACATACTCAACGATGTAGAAAGGGGTTACTATTACTAAGACTACAGAAAACTAATTGAGTGTTGAAAGTCATGCTAACATATCCTAATAATATAAATGTCACATCACACTATGTGGACCAGTTAACAGCCTTTTCTTAGACAAAAAGTATTACAAACAGAGTTAGCTTTAAAAAAATAAGTTTTTCATCATGCTATTGGAATTTTTAAACTTTGAATCAGTCACACCTGCTGACCAACATTAAGAACCTTAACTTGCACACATTACTTGCCTAATTCATTCAGACGTTGTACGGTTCTTTATAGTCTCATTTTTCAATGCAAAGACCATCACTTAGTGCCTGCTTTACAATTACGTACATGTGGTAGCTTTAGATAATGTTGGACAAAGAAACTGTCACATGACCTGGTCTCTGTAATCACAATATGTTTGTGTGGAAGCTGTCACTTCCATAAACATTATAAACTGAATGCACCAATTATATAAAAATTAGGCTACACATCTTCATTTTCTCTTTGAAATGAACCTGGAAGTGATGATATGGGTTGACACTAATCCAGTCACAGAAAATAACTCTGTTAGTGTACAATTAGCAGTTCTTTTGGCCATGCTAATCAGCCATGCACTTCACTTTGAGCTTAAAAGGAAAAGAAGTGGAAAATATTTGAACATATTCTCATGACAAAACAGGAACTTACAAAACAATGGAACAAGGGGTTAAAACTTTTCCCAAAATTCAAATGAAAATCGTTTCATTATTTAAAGCCATATAAAATGTTCCAGACTGTGAAAAATTTAGAATTATAATCAGATTTGTTTTTCTAAAATCTTGACAAGTTTTTATAGACCCTCAAAGTTACCAAAGTTATTCTTAATTTTATTCCCAGAAATTTCAACAATGGCATTTAATCTCCCTTCCTAAAACAGCCACTTGTGGTATGTCCTAATTTGATACAATTCATAGGGAAAAGGTAAATTCTACATCAACTCAGGATAAGGGTAATGCCTGAAGTATGAAATGAACCCATCAAAAGTTCAGCCTTTCCTAGTTTTTAATTAAACACAATTAAGTAGCCTCACTGAAAAGAATAGCTTAAAAATGATGCTTCATTAGTCCCTATGTTTAATGGTCAAAATACATATAAACTCTGCAATGTTTACTTTGCGCTGTTGACATCAATTCACTTACATACTGTAATGTACTCACAATTTAAGAAAAGGGAATGAAAGCAGTGTCATATTAACAAGGATGGAAGCCACAGATCATGGATGGATGATTCCTTGAGAGAAAATACAGTATGGGTACTAGTACAACTTACATTCACTTAAAGTACAAAAATATTTATTTGCCTTCATTTGGCCTGATCTGTGGATTCCTTTATAAAGTGTGATCTCTCTCTTGATTTCAGAAGTTGTATCCTGCAGTCACCATATTTCCATCTGATAGTTTCTGAGAAGAAACAAGACCAAATTGTTCTGTTACTCCAAATGAACATACAATAAAAAGGGTGAGCAGACTTGCATCAATGATGTTCACTTGTACATGGACAAACTTCATTTGTTGAACTTTCATAGCTTTAATGCTACATTTAAGTAAGAATGGAGCCTTAGGTATAAAACTGTAAAGCCATGAAGGCTAATTCATACTTAAGTATAGCACTATAAAGCTATGACAGATGAATACTGCACAATTCCCAGCTATGTCTGTGACTGGGGCCTGGAATGGTTTTGGATGACCATTATGGTTTTTACAGATTTATATCATGTGAAACTTGGAAGTGGAAAACTCACCTTTCTAAGAATTTTGGAATGCTATCTGTACTTCCCCTAGTCAGTGCATAGTAGCTTGTCAACACCGAGCACAATCCTGGCCAGCTTCTAGGCATTAATAGCAGTTTACTATGTCACTTTGGCCTACACTTAGACACTTTAATTATTCTTGAAAATGCAATGATTTGAGTCAAAACTATTTCACAGCTTGTTGATTGAATGCTTTTTCCATGGTTTTTCTTTGGATTAGGGTAGTATACCATAGGGTAGTGTACATGGGGTGGGGGAGGGGTGGGGGGAGAGATGATACCTGTCTTCCAAATTTTTACTTGAATTCCATCTTGTGCAGAAAACACATTACATGAAGATTTTAATCACAATTCACTCAAGGACTCAATTCTTTTTTCATAATAATCAGAGGTAGCTGTTGTACACCCCCTACCATATCTGGTTTTACTCCACCAAAATTCATTAAGGACATCCTACCCAACCCCTAAAAGTAAAAAAAAAAAAAATGAAAAAAACAATGCATGTCAGGTCGGTGGCAGTTTAATGCTCTGAGAGGGATGCAGGGATAGGGGAGGGAGTAAAATGGGGGTAGCCGGTAGGGAAGATCTGAAACAGTAACATGATGTTTTAGACACAATCAGTACTGTTGCCAAGCTACAGTAAGTGCCAATTTTGAGATGTACAGTATATGTTGTAAGGAAACTGTACCACATTACCAGATGCAAACAAAAACTGTGCAGTGAATAAATTGAACTAAACTTCACTGAAATCTTCAAATTGGTATTCGTTAAGAACAAACCGAGAAAACTGTTGGGTATAAATGCATGCCTATCAAGGTAACAACAATGTATAGTACCCAACCTTCTGCCCAAAGAAATGGGCAACAGCTATCCCATCCCCCCACCCCCCCCCCCTCTATCAGGTAGTTTACCCTTAAATCGCAAAACCTAAGCTCCTTAGCAAATGGGGAAAGTTTCCCTAGTGGCGGACATGCATTCCCCATGATTAAAGAGGTGAGTATGGTCTCCTTTCCCTGTGCATTGAGGCCACCCCTGTACAGAATTTCAAATGATTACTTCTAAATGTAAAATCCATGAATACAGTTCCTTTGTAATTGAATGACTGAAACAAAACTGATCACACCAGAGGGACATTGCGTATGGTAGATGTTTCCACACGATCCATACCGTATATACAGAATTCAATTAAACCAACATCCAGAGAGCCAGAAAACTGTTATTTCATCCTAAATAATACAAGTAAATATCAGTACAATATTCTGATAATTATTACTTACATGGCAGAAAATAAGATGAAATTCTCAGTGCTGAGTGCAGATTCACAATAAAGAGGTAAACCGGTATTGTCTCTCAACCTTGTTCAAATAAAATTTACCTTAGGAGTTTCCAATGAAGTATTTGTAGACTACACGCTGCTACTGCTGCTAGGATACACAAATTATTGTTTTCAGAAGCCCACCAAAAGTTGTTGTTCATGCAAATTTTGTAGCATATTTTAACTAAGCCAACATGCCAAAAACTATGCAGGAGAAGAGTGAAATTTGCTTGTCTACTTACAAGTTTGAAAAATGATCCATCTTCTTGTCATGCAAGAATCATGCATGTTGTGTACACATCTTGTAGTTGTAACCTGACCTACTGTATGTTAATTGATCTTGTGTGCACACACCACTTTACACCATACATCTCTGATGCATTACATCTTTCTTCAGGATTGCAGCCTAACCAAACATGCCTAGAAAGAAATTCAAAAAAGATAACATGAGCCATATACTGTTCAATATTCTACAGTTCCCACTGGAACTGCATGAGCTCCAAAACTTACTAATTACTGCCAAGAAATGGAATGGGAGCTACAATGTAGAGTCCACTTAATGCTAATCACTGTGCAATCCCCAATTTTGTAAGTAAGTTTTCAGATTAGCACAATAAAAATCTTGTGGAAACATACCATGATTTATCCACTGATCCCACTCACGGATCAGATTTGCATGATCTACAATTAGTCTATGGCATGCTTGTGTCCATTAATATTCTCACACCTGGGATAGCTAACCAGAACTCAATTATCAAAGTTTGCTCACAAGACTAAAACTCCAAAAACTGGCACTTTCTTCATGTTCCAATAATCACTGTATCCTTACAAAGCCCAGTGAAAAATGGGATGAAAAACTACTGCGCTTAGACGATTTTGTCCATAACCTTCCAAAATTGTCCTGCCATTAAAAATTGTCAAGGAAGTTATACTGTACACATTCCAGTATTGCTGCCTGGCCTGTGACTATTTAGTTGTAGAACAGGAACATAGTAACCTTCAAGGTTTCTTCCTGCTATAAAAAGAAACAAACTAAATTCATCCCTCAGCAGTAGGCCAGCAATTATTAAAGTAATAAATACCCGACCATTTCAAGGTTAACAGTTGGCCAATTGCGCAATGAAACATTCCTTTCTTCTCAACTTGAAAAAAATATTCCAAAAGTGATGATTTTTCCTACCAAAAATCATCCAAAAGGCGTAGAACGAAAATTGGAAGTAAAAAAAACGTTTTGTCTTAAAAAATGGGAAATGCAGTCACCCCAACTTGAAGTAGTGTAGTAGACTGTCTGTTTCATGATTTGGCTCTTTAGAGTCATGTGACAATATTTTTTCTCCTCAAATGTGGGAAAATTTAAACTAGAAGTAACTGATTGTACCTTGAATATTAAATATTGAAGCCTAAAAGTATTATGAAAGATACTTTGAAGAGAAAATAAGAAGAAAACTGTGAGATTTAGCAGTTGCTTCAAAATAAGTTTGGGGGACTGCTCTTGCCCTGCAAAAATCATCCCATTTTTCACTGGGATCACCCTTCTATTATTTGTATTGAAGTTGCATGAATACACCTGTAACTAAAAGTAAACATACTATTGTAACAAATTCATGGGGCCTGGCTTTACCTAGCATAGGCTAGCCAAAGCATGGCCTTTAATGGCCTTAAAGATAGCCTAGCCTAGGCCCTACTTTAACAGGCCTGAGGATTTCAGATTTCATGGCAACCATTTTTTAGGTACGTGGTTTTTGAACCACGTAACCTAACGTAACCCATTTTGTTGAGTCTCAAAAACCCATTTTTGCGTATTCCCAATATAAAGAAAAACATGACTCTGTGACAGTTTACCACACTGAGTTTCGTATAGTAGGTGTACGAGCGATCACTTGCACTGTCAACGCCACAGTGCACAACATGTGTCCAACTTGTACGAAAAACAATTTCAAAATGACATGATGCTGTAAATGTGTGTGCTGAGGCCATGTCGTGGACGGTAACAGCTATGGTTTGGAGTACAGTAAAACCCCATTTATCCGAACACTTTGGGACCGAATGTATTTCGAATATCGGTGATGAAAAATTCGGATGTACAGGGTTTCAACTTTTTGCCTCAAGCACGGTACACAGGATCCATAAGAAAGAGTGTGAAACATTTCCCCAAATAACTCCGAAAAGGCTGGCAAAATGGCAGACAAAATCCCCCAAAATATTTGGTTACTATTTTTGGTGACCGATCATATGACAAATAAATTTTTAGACTTCTAAAACACCTGGATTTTATTCTCAAGATTCGAGCCTACGCCCTCTGAATGACCAATTCTTGTACACAATAAATAAGTGTATGTGCTGAAGAGAAGCTATAACGATCTGGAGAGGTATCTAGCGTATAAATCGGCATAAATTTCCAAAAGTATTAGAGACACATGTGTAGGAGACTCCCAAACAGAAATTCGCAATGTTTTTGTAAGGTTACTCTCGTTATTTTTAGCGAAGAAGCTCACTACGAAAACTAACTTCTCAGATTTAGTGAAACTAGGACTTCACTAGCCTAACGTATTTTAGTATAAGGAGAAATTGATCCTATACCGACTCATGGATCCTAGCAAGGATTTAAAATAAATACGTACGATTTTTTCCAATTTGACAGGGAGATAAAAAATTGTTTTCCATGCTACATGTTGGCTATTTTAGCCATCCTGACATCTTGCCGTGACCTTTTAAAGTCCGCGAGGAAATTAGTGCATTTCTGCAGAAATTTACGTGAATTTTGACTTGTACAGTAAAGCCCTGAAACTTGGTGGATTCTGCCGTAATTGTGATGAATATTATTCTTGTTAAATCTGATGGCCAGTTCCGAAAGACGGGGCTTTACTGTACACGTTAGCATCATAGTAAATTACTGTTGAAGGACACGCTGATTTCTCATTTATTTTATGATCGAAACTGAGTACAGATAAAACCAATATCAGTCTGACACATCTATTTTATCATCTCCAGTATCAGTTAGCTGCATAAGCAAGAAGTTTCCTTGACATCGTCATTTGCAAAAACATTACAAACATTACGAAGAAATCTTCGCGCACTCAATGAGTCCCCACTGACATACTGTGTGTTAACTGTGGCATGATTTTTGAAACAACTTTCATGATATCGAGCTATGTGCGAAGTCAAAGCAGTGGGGCCGTAATCACAGCTTGTGCAGAGTATCCGCATTGTGTACAACCGAGAATCATGGCGGACAGGTCGTCGCCGTGTGCGTGATACCCAGTCAGCTAGTGTGGAGTCGGCAATTACAATTTGCGATAGCACGTGCTGCAAGGTGTGAGCCTCATGCGATCTATTTTCTGGTTTGTGATATGAGGCAAGAGCAATGTGAGAAAAATGTCGCAAGTTGTAGTCTGTACGTTTATCAGATAATATCTCCTCATCGAATTTAAAATGCCTCTTAATGAATGTTCAGATTTTAGGTTACAGAAGAGTTGAATTTGAGTGTCAAATGGGACATCGTAACCGATTTTTCGGTTACGTGGTTTGGCGGTCACGTAACCAACACGGCGACCGCGAACGATCGTTCGCGTGAAATAAAAATCCCGGGCCCGTATTTCCCGGGTACAAAAAAAATGTTTTTTTTCTCATTTGATTGTACAACAACCCAAAATATCTTTTTCTAAAAATTTTATGGCTTTTTTTCTATTTTTACATCCAGTTTTTGCCAATTAAATTTCCTGGGGTTTCAATGTCCAGAGTTTGGGGAAAAACCAAAAAAAAATTCCTGGTTTTGAAGAAAATTTTGGGAAAACCTATGTAGCCCCTCTACGAAAAAAGACAGCAAACACAACCAATTTGATTTAATTTTGAAATAACTAAAATTATTTATGTAACATTTTACACCCAGGCACATAAATTTACAAAAAAGGGAAGGGCTGAACCCAAAAATTTTACCCCTGATATGCTAAAAGAAACTAAAAAACAAGCTTTCTGTGAAATTTAACTCTTTTTTTAAATTTTTTAGTTCTCAAGGTATTGAAATTTTAAATTATCAAAATTTTTAACCCCAAAAGTGATCCTCAAAAATTTTCTTTTTGGGGTTTTAAAAAACTTGATGACATCATTTTTGCATATTAAGAACATATTACTTTGTTTTAATTTTAAAGGTGTTTCCTTTTTCTTTAAAACCCATGCATGGAATGTTGATACATGACAGGCGGCAGGGTCCTTTTACAGAAATTCATTTTCCTAAGGATAAAATCAGACTGGGAAACCCAAAAAAAGCAAAGCATTGCTCACATTTGAAAATCAAAGCTAACTTCAAGTTCACGCCCCAGGCCAAAAAATTTAAATAAACAGTTTTTAAACGTTTAATTCCCAAAAAACACACACAGGTAAGGATGAAAACTTCCCCAGAATTTTAGGTTTTTTTTTCCCTTTTCCCCATAGGTGGGTAAATTTTTTCTTTTAAAACAAATTTCTTTTTTTAAAAGCAAAAAAATTTTTGTTTTTTAGGTACAAATTTTACCCCAAATTAAGGGCCATTTTTTCATGCCCTTACCATTTCAAAACCCCTTTTTAAAATTTAAAAAAACTTTTTTCCTTGACATTTGCAATCCCCGTTAGGGGGGAAAGGGGTTTTTTATTTTTTGCCCCCATGCTGATTTTTCAAAATGGAACAGGAGGACTGTGATCATCCCAAATTTTCACTTCCCCTGCCTTTTGGCTAAGATCATGT
Organism: Holothuria leucospilota; assembly: GCA_029531755.1. Classification (NCBI taxonomy): domain Eukaryota; kingdom Metazoa; phylum Echinodermata; class Holothuroidea; order Aspidochirotida; family Holothuriidae; genus Holothuria; species Holothuria leucospilota. The sequence continues at coordinate 22,246 of JAIZAY010000721.1, forward strand.
GTAGTATCTGTTTTTTCCCGCCAGGCAAGGAGGGGACCATGCATGGGCAGACCCCTGATCAGAGGTTTTAAAGGGTCAAGAGGTTGGTTTAGTTGTTTGTTTTTCCCTTTTGGGATATAGCTAACTTTGGGAGTAGAACCCCTTTTGGAGTAATATTTGTTTTTGCCCATGGCTCTTCACCAGAGGGCCGAGGGGATTTTTGAAAAAGTATTGTGGATGGTCAACTGTGAAACTTAAATTACCTCCGATGCCAGAATAGCGGAAACTTGGCATTAAAACCCGTAAGTTAACTCATACTTTTCTTCAACTCCTTCTACTTGTAATTTGAAAAGGGACCTTTTGCTAGCAAACAGTCTCTCATTTTGGATAACATGCTTCCTTCACCTCAAGGCTGGTCAGGAAGGGTTTATTGTTATGAAGCATACATGAACTGCTGGCTATTTTGATTTATCACCAATGAGGTGAAAAAAATATGCTTTGCTAGTCTGAATAGAAATGATCAAAAAAAATTGCCCCACTGTAGAATAATAGTATAAGACCAGACATATTCTGTGTCTTTTACTTTTGATTTTTCTAAAATCTTCACATGATACTGTACAAATATAACTGTTCTACAGAATAAAATGTATCTCACCCATTTGGGGAATAAACAGAGCACAATTCCTTTGACATGGCTGTTTGACCAATACTGACCCTTTCAAAAATCAATGTACCAGCCAATGTATCATTAGAACCTCCATCTCACAGAAAGCTATAAAATGATGACAAAATGGTTTTGATGATAATGATGGATAAATATTATTGCAGGACAGACAGTGACAGTTCTGCAAATTTCAGATTTTCACTTCAACCCTCATAAAACTTTTGCCCCAAAATAATGCTAGCTAATAGATGCTTTTTTTTCTGGGGCTGGTAGCAGTAGTTTTGAATACCAAAAGTTAAGAATAATGTAAAGTTAAAACAAGCAAGCCTGACACTTAATTTTCCTAAAAATTTCCCAATGGGGGGAGGTTTGTGAAAAAGGGCAAGCTTACTTTAAACAACAATAAACAGCACAGACAATATGATGGTAATAAAAGTAAAATAAGCCAATTGTTATCTGAGCACAGACAGAGAAACTGTCCAAATGAAAAAATGGTTGTTCTTGAAGGATTATAAAGCCATTTGGTTTCTACACAACTGCCACCTCAAAAAACAGAAAATGTAGTGCCAAGGGAGTTTGTTTCAGCTTAATAGATGGATTACTTTTGTGTACAAAAATAACCATGGGTTCTCAAGTATTTGGTCCAGTTAGAGGTGGGGATAGTTTGATTTCTATCTTTGCAAAGTGCAGTAGCCAGAAATGTTGATCTTACATTAAATATGACCCTACTCTAAAATCATTATTCCTGACTTAAACACACAGAGTTGCTAACTGGGCCTAACATTCACCGATAGTGTTGATTATCATACACATATGGTATTTACCATAATTAAATTGGATACACCAATAACCATTTCAGTTTACTAATGAAAGTCAACAAATTTCACACTGTTGCAGAAAACCCATGCTCATAGCGTACTCCTTGACTTCTGAGTAGTCGCCTAGATCTTCCATTTACACAGGACATTTACATTGAGTGCACGCTTCTCTGCCAGCAAAAACTGACTTCAAGTCAAGTTATTTGATCCTTTAAAGAGCTCACCATGAATAATGTTATGTTTTACCATTGTAAAGTTTCATGCCAAGTTGTTTTCCAAACTTTGTAGATGTTCTGTATTAGGTATATTTAAAACCACTCCTTCATGCATTTTGATGTAAATGGTAAGTATTTGAAACAAAATGAATTTTATTATACTCAAGGGATGGACATTACTGTTTGCAAAATCAACAGTGTTCCTAATGTTGACGATCATATATGGAAACTTGCACTCCGTTTCTTTGCTTGCTCTCCTGGTAAGGGAATAGTTTAACTGAGCACTATCTCAGAAGACATTTAAACTATGTAAGTTTCAATTTATGGGCAGAATGTTATCAATTTCGAAATGTTATGAAAGGAATCTAGCATTGCCTTAAAGCTTGACTAAATTCTGTTGTACGCCTGTCAGACAACAACATTGCAATATTGTCTGAAAAATTGAGAACCATTTTGGAAGCATACAAAATGAGTTTTGTACGTATGGACTCTAGACATTTCCTGATTTTAATTAATGAAATTTTTGAGGAGTTTCACCTCCTACAAAATGCCACCTGGGACAATACCTTTACAAAATGGGGACAACAACAAAAAACAACCATAAAAAAAGCTTTCAATTACATGCAACAACAAATTGCAACATAAAGCAAAAAGTCTTGTAAAAAGGGTTTTTGACCTCAAAATGTCACTTTTTAAACCTGTTTGCTGTGCAGCTTGTATAGGAGCCACTTGAACAAGGCTTTTCCATGGCCTTTTTAAACATGCTACTACTGTAACTTGTACATGGGTGAAGACATAGGTGTCCCATTTGTAAAAAACTTTTTCCTTTTTTAAATTTAATCCTTAACTTAACCACTTTTTACAAAAATTTTTTTTAACAATTTTGGATTTAAAAATTTAAAAATAAATTTTAAAACGAATTTTAAAAATAAAAATCTAAAAATTTTTTTAAAGGGGGGACCTTGAAAACGTTTTTGGGAGTCAAAAGGGACAATGACGTTTTAGCAAAAATAACATTTTGGGGGAAAAAATTTGGGAAAACGGGTTTTCTCCCGAAGGGGACTTTGAGAGGGAAGTCTTGATGGGGGAAATTGGGCCTAAATAATCGTCACAATTTGACCGATCTTTACCATTTAATGAAATTTTTTAAACGGTTTCACCAACCAAATCTCCCAACCCCAGGGGGCCAAAAGGTCCGCCCCACCAACTGAACTAAAAGCGAAGAGTAAACACCTTTCCGGGAAAGGCCCCCCTTTCAGGGGCACACATTAGTTTGAAAAATTTTGGGGGGTTTTATAAAGGGGGGGAAGGAGGAGGTTTTTTTAAAATTTTCCCACCATTTCCTGGGTGAAAAATTTCCCTTCTTTGGAAAAAGTGCTTGGGTAACGGGGGAAATTAGGTTTGAACTTTGGGAGTTAGCCCGATGTTTTTTAAAAGTAGGGAGCATATGTATATAAAAAACCAAATTTTTAAATTTTCTTGCTTTAAGTGAAACCTTTTTAGATCATAATATTGAACTTTTTTGGGAAAAAATTTTTTACCCTTGGGAATAAACCCCACTTTTTGCAGGCTTTTGACCACGACCTTACCCTTTTTCCAATCAAGAAACATAATTTTTCCCCCCTTTGGGTGGGGATTAAGAAAAATTGTTGGAAATTTAAGGGTAATTTCATGTCAGATTTGAGTTTGGGAAATTTAAAGACTTAAAAACTTAAAACTTTTTCCTTTAAGTAGAATACTTTTGTGGCGGGCAATTTAAATTTTGAAGCAAAGTTAGAAAAGAAGTTTAAAAAAATTAATTCTAAAATTTAATATTTTGAAAAGGGCAATCCTTGCTAAAAACCAAAATAAAAGGAATAATGTAATGATCGAAATGGGGTATCAAGGCAGGGAGAGGTTCAAGGGATTAAAAGTTGTCCATTAAAGGAAACCCCCATTGCAAAATCCACCCCACAAATTTTTAAAGGGTTTTGGGTTACTTAGAGGGAATTATTTTTGAAAAATTTAAAACCTAATGTCCATTTGAGGTGTACAGTTGAATTTTTTCAACGTTTCCCAACCATGGGTGCAGACATGGCCAATTCACCATACTAACATACCATTAAAAAAACACCATCCTGGGCCCACTCAGAAATTATTTTAAAATATGGGTTTAATAGGGGAAGGGGATGAACAATCCCATCAGTCCTTGATAAATTAAAAAATTTGACATCTGGAACAAAAAATCAAATTTGGGTCTTAGATTACCCCTTTTATTAATGGGAGTTGTATTAAATACAATTAGTCTTGCTTTATTGACCTTTTGGGCATATTTGTAATTAATGTTATTTTTTATTTTGTAATGGGTTTTTCAAAAACAGAAAACACGATTTGTTAGAATCATTAGCAAAAAACGTTTCCCTTAAGTTTTAAATTTTTAATGGAAGGGGAAACCTTTAAAAAAATTGATTTTAAAAATAATTTTAAAATCAATTATTGTACACCAATTAACTGTTCGTTCCTATGGCATGGGCCCCCTTGAAAAAAGGCATAATATCTCAAAAACCAAAAGGGAATAATTTTTTTATTTTTGTTTTTTTGCAGTATTGCTTATAGTTTTCCTAAAGGTTATATATATTACTTTTAAAAGGGTTAATTCTTTTTAGCGTTTTCTATGAAAAATTGAAAATTTTATTTTTTAATTCGGACTTAGGCCCAAAAGGTTGTTGAAGGCCCTGAAAAATTTTTTTGAAAATAATTTCCCTTCTTCCTCCCTTTTCAAATGGACCGCAAACTTAAAGGTGCCCAAACAACCTAAAAGAATTTTTCCCAAATTTGCAACGAACAATGGAACACATGAACAGGTCCTTGAAAAAGTTTTCATAATTTCCTTTTATTTCTTGTTTTTATTTTTTGCCACGAACAACAGATTTAAAAATCCCTTTTAAATTGAATTTGGGGAAAAAATTAATTAAACAGAAATTTTTGATTATATAATATTTTAAAATATAATATATAAATTTTTATTTTAAATTTTATATTTATACATTTTATTAAATCATAAAATAATATTTATAAATATAACTATTAAATCTAAAATATTTTATTAAAATTATATTTTAAAAAAAATTTCATAATAATTTTGAGGTTTTTTCATGCTTACATTTGGGGACTGAATATGTTTCAATTCTCCAACTTGAGTAATCCAAAAGGAAATTTCAAGAACCCAGAGAATTGAACATGGAGAAATAAATGAAAAAGTACCCTGTTGATAAATTTTAAAAAGTTTATGTAGATCCATGCTTCTAGCAGGGTCCTTTCCTTTTGGTACTGATAGGAAGTTTGGAATTTTGGGAAGGACACCAGCTTTTTAAACATGTTGTAAAATTCCATTGATCCCTTTTTGTATGGGTTTAAAGTTTAAATATTAACTTGTTTCTTAACTAGTGATGAAAGTGTTAAGGTTGGGAAAAAATTTCTTAAGGGGTTTGTCAAAATTAAAAATATATACTTTTTAGAATTAATATTCCAAACTTCCACATGTCACTTAAGGGAAAAACAATTTAATTTTAAGTTCTTTGGTGGGGGGTTGTAGAATTTGAGTTTCGTGTCCATATGGGGAAAAGTTTGTTTCAAAGAAACGTTGTATAAATGAAAAATTAGTTAAGGTGAATTACACAAATTACTTTGTAGATGAAAAGTTTCAATCAAAAAATTTAATTCAAAGCCCAAAGCCAGTTTATTTAAATTAAATCAATTTAAATGATTTAGTCCAAAACCAAAATTGTGATGTTATTTGTAATACACCACTTTTACGGGGTTTAAACTATCAATAATTGATTAATTTAAAAATTTTATACCTGCTTGTTTTTTTGGGAATTAATGTTTAATACCTTAACTGTTTTGTGTAATTTCAAGATTTATAGTCAATAACCCTCAGTAAAAAGATCAATTTGGCACAAGGCATTCTTTCCCAAAATGAAATTGAATAGTCCAAAATTACTCACAACTCATCCCATTCAAGATGTAAGACTAAATGTTTTTGTCATTAAAACTGTGAAATGGAGGGGGATATATAGATATTTGACAGTGTGTAAAATTTTTAAATTTTGATAAGGTACCTTTTCCACTTTTCATTAACACTTTCATCCAGAAATTTGAGAGACAGCATTATAAAATTGAAGTACCATATTGAACATACAATTAAATGTTTTTAAAACAGGGGGTTCAAAGTGGAAATGTCTATTCAACTTCCATTGTCTCATTCCCCATTTAGATAAAATGACCTTGGATATAATCCTGATAAAAACTTAATTTTATAACAGGTGTATTACATTGGTACTTCAAAATTTCAATCTTTTCGATTTTTTTTGGGGTACTTAAATGGTTTCTAAATTTGGGGGAAAATTTAAACCAAGTCAGTTTTTCACTAGAAAAAACATAAAAATATTCTTATTTAAATTCCTTACTGAATTTTTTGTAAGAATATAATTTAAGTTTTAAAAGTATTTAGTATTTATATAGTTATAGTTATTAAAATTATTTTATGATTTAATTAAAAATTTTAAAGATCGAATTTAAATATAAAATTTATATTAGTATATTAAAATATTATATAATAAGAATTTCCCCCTTTAAAATTTTTATATGTTTTAAGGGACAAAAAAGAAATAAAAATAAAATAATTTCCCCCAAGCTCATATAAAACCAACCCACCGTGAGTGAAATAGGGGGGTTTTTTTTACAACTTTCGAAATTGGCTTTTTTGTAATTTAAAGGGGCCCCTTGTTTTTTTTCCTTAAAATTTGTAAAATTTAGGGAAATTTAAAAGGGGAAAACCCCTCAAGGTGATTTTCAAAAATTTTTTAAGGGTTAAAAATTTTTTTTTAAAAAAATATATATTTTAAAGGCAAAAACCATTTTTCCCTTAAAAAAAGCTTTAAAAAGTTTGGGGAAAAATCTTAAAGAATACAAGCAAAAAAAACAAAAAATCAAAGTTAAAATTTCCCCGGGGGAAAAATTCACTTTTTAATTTCCCCTTTTTTAAAACCTTTGTTGGGGTGGGCTAATAATGCACTTATTGTTCAATATGATTTTTTTTAAAAAATTAAAATTTTAAATTTCAAAAAATTTTTTTTGGGGGCCCCAAGTTTTTTTTTAAATACTTTTTGCCAAACCCCAAAAAAGAAAAAAAATAAAAAAAAAAAATTCTAAAAAAAAAAGCGAAAAATTTTTATTTTAAATATTTTTTAAAAAATGGCAACTCTAAAGTTAAAATCCTTTTTCCCCCAAAAAGGTATGAGTTTTTCCCCGGTTTGGGAATTGAAACCCCCCCCCCCCCTTTTTATCCCCATCCTAAAAATTTTGGGGGTAAAAGTGGTTTTTTTTACCTTTATTCGGTGGGGGCCCCGGGGGCCTGGTGTTGGCGAAGGGTTTGAAAGTTGAAAAATTTTTAAATTAAATCGGGCTAATTTTGAACTTTAGTTGAACAATTACCAAACCCCAAATTTAAAAAAACGGAAACCATTTAAATTTGTCCAATTTTTTTTTTGTAAACCTTGTCTTTGGGGAATCTTTTAAAGGGGGCCCTTACCTTAACCTTCATAACCCCTCTTCTTTAGATCAATTCCTTTATTTCCTTTTAAAAATTATGCTGTTTTTTTTTAAAGGAAGTCCTTTAAAATTAATTTTTTTTCCCCAAAATTTTTTCCCCCTTTCTTTTTAAATTTAAAAATTTTTTTGGGGCAAAAGAACCCCCAAAAAAATTAAAATTAGCTTTTTTTTGGCAAATTTTTAAGTAAATAAATGGGAAAAAAAATTAGTTCCGAAAAAATTTTTTAACTCCCCCCCAAAAAAACCTTATGTTTTTTTTGGGAAAAAAAAAAGGGTGGTTCTTGGGGGGGTTTTTTTTTATCTTTTGGGTGCCCCCGGGTTTTTGTTTTTCCGGGGAAAAATTTTATCTTTTGGTTTTTCCCCCCATATTAAAAAAAAAAAAAATTGTTTTTTATATTTTTCACTTTTTGGGTTTAAACCCCCCCCAGGGCCACGGGGCATTACTTTCATTGGGGAAAAACTAGGAGGATTATGTTGATTTGAAAATTCCCCTTTTGGGGCCCTTTTGGGATTTAAAAAATAAGGTTTTCCAAAAATTTTTTTTTTAGGTTAGGTTTGGAGATTTTAAAATTTTATTACTCTTTTTCCGTTTTTTTTTCAAAAGAAAAAATAGGGAAAAATTTTAAAAACCCCCCCTTTTTAAAGAAAAAGAAAAAAAACCCCTAAAAAGTTCCCTTTTTTTCCTTTTTTTAAAAAACATTTTAAAAAATCTTGGTCAAATTTATTTGTAGTTCCTCCTAACTGGCCCTGGCCCCCCACCCAAGCAAATCAAAGTAAGTTTTCAATTTTTCTCCGGCCAAATCGCTTTTTTTTTTTTTTTCCCCTCCTTAAGGGGTTAATCCCATTTTAAAACTTAAGGGGGCCCCGGGTTTTTTTTCCTACCCAAACCCCCCCAAATTTAAAAACCCCGAGTTTTTTTTTAGTTTTTTTTTTCCAATTGGGGGAAAAAAAAAAATTTTTTTCCCCCCTTTTTCCTTAACCCTTTTTTGGGTTAAATTTTGGATTCGGAAAAATTAAAGCGGTTTTATTTTTTAAAGGGGCTGGGGGTTTTAAATTTTGTTTTTTTGCCCGAGAAATAATTAGGGCAACAAAAAAAATTTTTAAAAATTTAAAATTTTAAAAATATTTTTTAATAACAGTTTCCCTACCTTTAAAAAGCAAAAAAAAAGATTAAACATTCGAGCTTTTTTTAAACTTGTGTTTTTTTTCAAGTTTAAAACGTGTCCAGTTTTTTAAAGAAAGAGGTTTGCAAATAAGTTCACAAAGGGAAAATGGTTTAAATTGGCTTTGAATGACATTGAGGTAATTGTCTCTTTTCGAAATTGGGTTGTTTTTATAAATTTTTTTCATTTCACAACTTTTTTCTCATAATTTTTGGGGGTCGCAAAATTTTACCCGGTAGGTTTACACCTTTGCCCCAACTCTCCCAAATTGTTTGAGGTTGTTTTGAGGTGGATGGTCTTTCCCTCCGGGTGATTTTTTCTGCCTTTTAATCTTGGTTTAAAAAAGGGTTGTTTGAATTTTTAGAAGAGCGATTTTTAAGTAGGAGCATATGTATAAATCCTTTTAGTTCTTGTTGTTTTTCCTTTTGGGCTTTTTAGTTTGTTTATATATTTCTAATTTGGGATTTAGGGAAAAACGTATGAAAAACAGGGACTGTTGGAAAACTCGACCCTTAAAGGCGAAAAATCGTTTCGCCTTAAACTTTTACACACTGTTTTATATGGGAATGCGTAACCTTATACCAAGTTCAAATTTCCACAAATGTTTAAAGCAATTACTTAGTCCCCACCAACTTACTGCATGTCCATTAACACTAAGGACTTAGGCCATTGAAATAACGTGCATATTATCTCAGAACCAAAAGGGAAATATAATCTTATGTATTTTATTTTTTTTCTTCGCGGGTTTTATTTGGGGGTTAACCGATTTCGCCTAACAGGTTAATATATATAGCTTTATATACTTTAAATTTTGGGTTAAATAGTATAAAAATTTAAAAAACCCCTTTTATAATTTTCCTTTAATCGTTACAAAGTTTTTTGAAAAAGTCACTTAGGGAAAAATTTCCAATATGTTTTGCTTAATTTCTGCACAACCCCTTTGGAAAAGTAACTTACAAGGGGCTTACGGTTAAAACTGATGAATTACTTTAAAGTGCAAATTTGGACATATTTAACGTGATTATGTCCTTGGTTATTTGTTTGAATTTGGCGAATTTTTTTTATTTTATTATCGCCCTACACAACAAAATCAACAATTCCACCTTAAGGGTGGAAATTTCGAGATTTTTTATAATTATTATTAATTTTATATAAATTTATATTTTATTATAATTATTTATTCAATTTTTTATTTTATATGGGAAAATTAAATATTCTATATGTAAATTTTAAACATAGTATTATATTTAATTTATTTATAATATAATATAAAATAATTAAAATTTAATTTTTGTTTACCCCTTTCTTCATGAAGTTTTGGATCATTCCCAAAATTTATGAATCCGTGGTTTCAAAACCCAGGAGAATGAAGATTTTTGACATGAGAGAAAATACACTTGTTATAAATATTTAAAGTTTTAGGTGTTTTAGCTTTTTTATGAAAAATTTTCCCCTCCGGGAAAAAGAAACAATGCAAGGGAAAATGAATCAGTGTTGCAAACTGGGTAATTAAATTAACTTGTTTTGCTGTCGTGGTTGTCCCTTTTTCCCAAAAAAAATTTTTTTGGGTTTTTAGATTTTTTTTTTTTT
>JAIZAY010001329.1:0-16457 GCA_029531755.1 Holothuria leucospilota
GGTATGTGTGGACACATTACCCGTATTGGCCATAAACAAGGACCCTGGGACTACTTAAGCGATTTCCCCTTTTGTGATTTTATAGTAGAAGGTATGGGGGGAGGGAAGGGAAGCTCACCACTCGAGCCCCCTTGAGAAGCCCCCTTTGGAAGGCCCCGTCTCTCGAAAACCCCGCTAGAGATAGAGAGTATTGCGCAAGACTGGTCTTGGCGGCAATGCGCGTATTGCACCAACGGAAGACACTGTCGGAACATTGAAATTCATAGACTATGAATAGAAGGACCTATCAAAAAAACAAAGCAAAAAGAAAAAATTGGAAAGGTACTTACCAAAATACGACAAGGTGCCGCCCTAAAGAGTCGTGCAAAAAAAAAAGATTAGCCTCGCTCTCAGTTGCATTCCTCCCCCTCATTTGTGCGGGATCATCAAACGGACATGCAGTCGTGCAGGAATCATCGGAATTTTCTAAATTTTTTTTTATTTTTTTATAAAAACACACCACACTGAGCCCGTCATGCGCTCTACAGTCCCGTGTTTTGGGTTGGCGTTGACACAGCGCCACCCATAGTGATGTTGTTTTTTTTCAAACGTTTCTGCAGAAGGATCCCCAAGAAACCTATTGGCATAAAAGGAACGGGCCTAACACAATATATAGACACTTATCAACTTCTACACCGGTAGTCCGAACAATGCCCTCTCCCCGATTGTCTGCGTGTATTGACTCCCCATTGTTTTGGACTTGATGCCGATCGAAATTTTTGCAAGCTCCCCTGTGACAAACATCGTAGCCAACCCGGCTACCATAAGTCCGTACGATATAACACCACTAAAGCATCCTATTTCCATGACTAGTGTTACCGATGCTTATACCCAAACGCTGAATATGGGGGGAAGGCCTTCGTTACATATGTGTGGTTGGATCTATGGTCTGTTTCGTCCTATATCGTGCTTTGTTACTTCCTGCAGTGTCATTTTACACTTTCAAGCAAAAGGACACAGGAACCATCAATGGTCCTGCCAGTAGTGGACATTCTCGGAGAAATAAATAACAATTGATTAGATACTTGATTTTATCCTACTATAACACTTTACATGGGAGGTTGAGGGAGGGGGAAATTTCCTCTTTGGAAAACCTGCCGGGCGGAAAAGAAAAAAAAAGTTTAGGGCGTTTGGGGGGAACTTTCGTGCTCGCCCCGCAGTCGACAAATGGTTTTTTTATTTTTTCGCCGAAATTACCTTGGAAAACGACTTTTTGGCAGCCTTTGCTTGAGGGCTTGCATTCAGCGATACTGAGGGGAGGGGCCTATTTTCCCCCCCCCCCCGTGTTTGGAACATTTTGATTTTTTTCATTTCGTAATACTTGATTGCTGTAGAAGGATCGTTTGGGACGTTTACTGTGTACGGGTGAGTTTTAAGTTTTGTCTTTCTTCGAACGCTTGAAGGACTTCTGACAAGTGTATGTAGCCTAACCAGGTGTTTTTTTTTTTTTTTTTTTAGTTTTGGAGACCCTCGACCGAGAAGAAACTTTTTTAATGGTTATAGTGAAATAAACTTTTTCATTCCTGGTCAGTTTTTAACACGACTAACCAGCCAGACATCGGTCGTTCTTATCTAGTTCTTCTGGTGGACGACAGCCGAGTCATAATTTGTTATGTTGGGTAAACGCCTTTCATTTTTTTCTTTTTGTGTTTTGTTTTTTTGCATAGGTTCCTTCTATTCATAGTCTTATGAATTCATGTCCGGACCTGTCTTCATTGTTGCAATACCCGCATGGCGCACAAGGACCAGTCGGCCAATACTTCTCATCGGCGGGGTTTTCGAACGCGGCCAGGCTTTCCAAAGGGAGGGGAGAGGCTTTTCCAAGGGCAGTGAGGTCTTCAGAGGGGGGAGCTCACTCACACCCCCACTATACTACTTACTATTTATTAGCCCCCATTGCATGTCGGTACCTGAGGTTTGTAAAATAATCTTCACTTTCACATTTTGAGCTGTTTGAGATGCGAGAAAAAAATGACACAGGGGTTAGTCCGACGGTATACGCTTTTTTGTTACCGTGTATGTGCTCTCGTATTTGCCCACACTTTGTGGGTGTTTATACTTAAGGCATGACAGTGGATTTTTCTCTTATATATTCATATATATATATATATATATACTAATATATCAATATATATTATCTATATATAATAATATATATATATATATATACAATATATATATTGGCACAAAGCGATCGGAAGGATATGGAAAGGTTGGGCTGGTCTGGTGGTTCTGGGGGGGGGGCCGGAACGCCCCCCCACAGATGGGACACTCAGGAACCCAGTAAGCCTCCCAGAAGGGGCCAGGAGAGAACGCCCGAGGAAATTAGATTGGAAGGCGACTTTGCTCGTTCGAGGAAAATTCCGAGAAGAGGGGAAAAAGCCACCCGACGGGAGCTACACGGCCGGCACAAGGTTTCGTGAAATGAGGGTGGGGGTGTGAACGAAGCAGCAAGTGGGGGGGATGGGTGTTGAAACGTTGGCGTGATAGTGGCCCCAGCGACGGGGCTGTTAGAATTTTTGAAATGGAGAAGAAAGTTAACACATTGTCATTCCATGTTAATGGTATGACTTAAGGCTACCAATGTGTAAAAAAAAATGGAAGAAGTATCAAGCTTCTTGATGGCTGTGTTTCTTCAGAAAAAGAGAATTTCTGGGGGGGGGGGGGGACATACAGGGGGCGTGCATATGTGCGGCACATGAGGTAGGTTTCCAAATAGTTCTTAGGAAACAACTCGCAGCCAGAACTTCGGTTCGGACGGGCTGTGTAAACTAGCTTTACAAGGATAGATCTAATAATATATGGATATTAAAACATAAAACGCATTTTATCTTTGTCGTATTATAATCCACCCGCCACAAACCAGACAAAAGAAGAGTCCACATCTTCCTAAGGTATTGGTTTTCTCGCGGTTATTTATCTGCTGTAGGCTATAAGTCAGCCTCTCTAAGGGTTAATGCATTATGGGGGTAATGAATAAGCAGAATCCACGCGCGTGGAGCGCAAGGAGCGGATGACAGAAGAGGAGCAGATTTTTTTTTTTAACGTCACATTGGAGATACTACAAACAAGACTGCGGGACCGCTGCCGAAAACTGATTTTTCCCCCCCGTGTTCGGAAAAAATATAGTGTATATAGAAAAGTTGGCTTGTTATGTTTATTCGAACGAGGTGTTAAAAAAAGAGAGGGTCGGCGTTTTTCAAAGTGAAGAGCAATGGCAGATAAGGAACGCAAACCCATCATGAATCACTTACCATGGAGAAGTACAAGATCCAGTGGGGGACAAGGCGATACTCCTACGACGAGGGACACGTCCCCCCCCCCACATTTTCGATGGGTGGGGGAGCACACAATCTATCAAAAAATTTTCCCCCCCCCCCCCTGGGGGGAACACACACTACACATTTTGCTGCGTGAAAGAGTAGTGTCCGTGGCTTCTCTATTTGAACTGGCTTTTTTGTAATGACATGTAGGTTTGTTGGGCAATCCTTTGGTTTAAGTGCCTCGTATGGCGGATTCTGAATTTTAGATTGTCGTCAGGGGGAAATCACTTGATTTAATGGGCAGTGAGGGGGGGGGGGAGGGGGGGGGGGAGGGATTGCACGGAGCGGCGCTTCGCGCGCAAAAAGGAATGAGTCCACGGTTTGCACTCCTTCTCTATGACACTGTTAAGAACGGGTAGATCGATACTATGGAGACTAAATTTCTGATTCACAGGGGGGAACCACTTATCCCCCCCCCGAAAACAGACATACATCTCCCAACATCTGTTACGGGGCCTCCGCCATCAATAATGGGATTCATTTCACTGATCTTGAGTGGGGGGAGGGCCATGTCGACCATCGACCCCAGACTAATCAACCGGTTAACCAGCTCACTGATTCCGATTTTTTTTTTTTTTTTTTTTAATAGTTTAACTTAAAAAATACAGTAATAGTTTTTAACACAAATTTAGCTTTTAAAACGGTGGCAATAGTTTGGCAGCCAAAAAGTATTGCATTCGTGTAAGGAACAGCCGTAATTTTTTCCAAAATATTTTCAAGAGGGAATAATGGGGGACCACCCCATTGGCGCCACGCCATCCAGCAGAGCGCGCTCACTGATGCCTATTTTTTTTTAGTTCCCCTAATAAATACAATATAATTTTTTAAAACCAACAAATTTTACTTCCAAAAGGTATACAGTTATTCTGGCACCAGATTGCATTGTTAAGGACACCTAATTTTTTTTTTCAAAAAAATTTCAAAGGGGCGGTGCGGGCGCACCCACGCTGCTCCCTTTTTATAATTTTTTTTTTTTAAACCCCTCTCCCAGTGCCAGCGGCTGTCAACACACAAACATAACTGCATGCCCGGCCCAGTTGTGGAAACAGGGTTATTTGAAAGTTACCGTTGTTTGCCACATTTACTTAAACATTGTTTTCAAAAAACATTTTACCGAGCCCCCCCCCCGCTTTTTCGCCGAACGAAGCCATTAATCGGTTGAAATTATAGGATGGTGCAGTGCCCCCCCTGTCGAATCCAGGGGGGACCTGTGGGTGGCCCGTCCCCAATCGAGCCCAACGAGAAAAAAAAACGAAAGTGAGGAAAGGGGGAGGGGGAAAAAGGAAGATTAAAAAAGGAAGAAAAAGAGAAAAGAAAAAAAACAAAAAAAGGAGGAAACGAAAAAATTAAAGCAGTCACAAATAATCGAGTAAACAGGGTCTATAGAGAACGTAAGTACCGGTTGGGGTTTGGTGGTGGAAGGGGGCTAATAGCCTTGGATTATCTCCCCTTCTAGATATCGTTTGGTTCACAAGATGGTTTGGCCAACGAAAAAAGGAAGCAGCTAAACCGAGGCTACACTACAAATGATGAGTCGATGATCCTTGGACTTCTTAAGATCTCAGATAGATAAGTAGAACGATAGTGACAGATATGCAGTGTGGTGGCCCTGGCTAGCTGCACTGAAATTAAGTGACAATTATTTTGTTGTGTTAAAGAGTGGAGAAGTTTATTGGTAATTCTAGAGGGATTAATTGAGAGGCAAGGGATATTCGCCAAAGAACTTGTGGCATGCAGTGAATACAAATAGATCCAAGCTGGTCAGGTGACGTGCTATTACAAAAAGTTGCACAAAGTGGCAAACCAGCTTGTTGCAGGCAATAAAAGTAGTAAGCGGCCGTGGGCATTACCCTAATATCGAAGGTCATCCCTTTTTTTGATCGAAAAACTGTCTGTTATTTGAATAATTTTTTACAAATGAACCCAAACCCCAGAGGCTTTTTAGGGCTACAGACAGGTGGCCGGTACGGCACAGTGGGGCCAGATGGGTCGAAGAGGTGTCCCCCCTCAACCAACCATTCGAATCTTTCGAAACATTTTTGAAAATCGGTTCCTCCAAAGCTCGTTTTAAAAGCTAAACCAGATTTCTGTGTGCGAGGGTGTTGAGATTGTAGTTTTGATGGATTGTTTCTCTCTCTTTGTTCGCTACCATTTTCTCTTACAACAAACTGGTGTCTCACGACAGTACAAACTATCCATAAAGTTTTGTAAATTCTTTGACAAATTCCAAAAGTATTTGCCATCGCTTTCCGCTAGGCGTAGCGTACAAGCCTTCGTGTCAGGAGTTTGTCCCTCACCAGGGAAGGAAGATTATCAATAAGCTTTTCGGTAGGACTTACTCACGGGGGAAAACAAAGGATGCAAAAGGGCTTTTTTAAAGAATCTCTCAGTTCAGGAAGATTTCGTTTCTGAAGTTGCCATAGGTTGGTGGGAAAGAGTGACAGTGTCCGACCTAGCAGGTTCTGAATTGCAGTGGTTTTGTCATGGAACTAAGATATTGGTTTATTCAAAAATTTCGGCGCGCCTTCGCGCGCGCAGAACCGGAAATAGGTAAACGACAGGGTTTACACGCCGCTTGATTCATATACCAAAAATTGACAAAACAAAGCTATGAGACGCCAAAGAAATTATTCCAAATGCAAACATTTTTCTAAAAAAGTCACATTCTCCTTCTGCGTGTAGGGTGGCTCTCATCATTATGGGATTCCTTTGAACTAATCTAGAGTCTCAGCACATGGTTTTGAAAAAGATTGAAAAATTAACGTAATTGCCCAGTTGCTTCTGTTGCCTTTTCTTACCAAACATGTTTACCGCGTACGTTCAATAACGACCGAAACATCTTTTCTTGAAAAGAAACAATTGTTTGGGCGGGGAAAGAGGGGCCCCTGTCCACTCATCCTAATCTTGCTAATCAAGTAGCCTAAAAAGGTACAAGGTGATCTAATATATCATCGTCTCCTCCTGATGATGGATGTCAGGTTGTTGTGCAGAGAGTCCGTGTCGGAGTCCGCCCCTTTTCAGGGTACAATTAATGCAGAGTTTCCCGGGAGGCTCCTAAATACGGTAAGAATTTTTCGGGCGCGCTTCGCGCACGCAATTTGTGTATAATACGCTTTACTGAGAGAGGTACGTTTTGTTATTGAGGTGATGGATTATTTATTTTTATCACTTTTTTTTCTCTTTTACCAAAAAATTCATGTCTTGAAAATCTTTTTCCCCCCCCAACGATATTTTTGCAAAGTCTTCGTCCAATATTTCTTGAATTTTCGGCTCGGATCTGGCGCAAGTTTTTAGTTTTAGCCTGTTGACATTGTCTCCCTTTTTAGACATATTCAAATAAGGAACCAAAAAGTATTTCGCATTAAGGCAAACAAAAAAACTCACTACGTGGGGTTTCCTAAACCGGGTGGTGGGGGGGGTTAAAGTCGGGTATGACACGGCCAAAGTACGTTTTTCTCAGTGGAATATTCTTTTGGGGTACCAGCTTGAAGAAGAAGCGAATGTTTTTCCCGACACAAAACCACCAACACTACGTCCATAAAAACAAGAGTAATACGACCTTGAGAAATCCACCAAGTACAGGCCAGACATCAAGCTGGGGCAAATCGTGAAAATCCAAAAAGCGAAAAAAAGAAAAAAAAAACAATTGAGGGGCAATCCACGACGGAGATTGCTTATCTCGATCGCCAGCACACGCATGTGAGCCATATAACTCACAGGATCTTACAAGAACTTTCATCTCTTCCTATGTCCGGCATAGAGGCCCATAGACATAACTGCCGGGGAATCGTTGGAAGCAACGGGGAGGATGGGGGGAGGGGGGGGCTACGGGGACTTTAGCCATCGCACTTTTTCCCGCGGCTATTTTGGAAAGCGCACGGGGGATGTTAAACTGCACAATTATGGGCCGCATAAAACTGCATTTATTTTGTTTGAAAAACATATTGGGCGGCTTCCCCCAGAAAAGATATTTAGAAGCCATAGATATTCACCAAACTTAAAAATGGCGCCGCCATTACGTTGACTCCTCATAGGGAGGCCCCCCCAAAAACACTCGGGGCGGAAGCTAAGTGCTGATCCACTGCTCAGTCGTTTTTGAAAACAAACAACGTGCAACTATGGATGTCTTATACAAAAGTTATTAATACTTGTTTTACTTTCGCGAATATGTTGTTGACATGAAGAAGTTCAGTAACGCCTCAATAAATTCCACACTTTGCGTTTGAAACAAGACTAAACGTTATTTTCTTGACAACGCGGTATTCCCACGTATTTAGCATCTTAGAACATGAACGCACACCAATGACTGGTTATTGACAAGTCGCAATCGACATTTCCCAATTGATCTAGTTTCTATGGTAGTTCTTCAAGTGACGCAACTCTTTTATATGCGTGTTCAATTACTTACGCTCGCTCAAGTCCAACGGGGGGAACACGGGAAAGCAACACCTAGGCACGTTTGTGTTCCAGAGCGCGCAGAACTGTCGCGTCAAGTAATTCCGGATATAATACAACCAGAGATAATGTATTTCTCGCGCGTAATGGACACAACGTCGTAAAAGTCACGCATCGCTAACCTCTTGGTTACCACATGAATTTTCTATGACGCACCGTTCTTATTTTTTGTACCGCAGATCGCGGAAATAGGGTACGGCGCACAGCATGTCAAATTTTACGACTTCCGCCCCGAGTATTCTGGGTGCTCCATGAAGGAGTCACTGAGCCGTAACACTGTAAGGTATAAGACTAGCTGTATTGGAAGTCTATTCGCTTATAATATCCTGTATGGCGTGCTTTGATGATTAGCCCCCGCACTGTTCAAAATTTGGCTCCCCAGTCTCTGAAATAAGTGACAACTTGAAATATGGAAACGCTACAATGACTATTAGTTGGATTGAATGGAAGCTCCATAGTCTATTCCATATGGTATGTCAGTTCTCTATAGGTATCTTTCAAAATTACTCACTTTGAAATATCGGCCTTTTAATTTTTTCACGCGCCGTCCAACAAAGTGGACATAGCCACTACCAGCGACGTTTCGTTCGATAGACTTAAGCACGCACGGAAAGAAAGAAGTACGTTGTGAATGTATTCTATGCAATAAAAAAAAAAAAGACAGGCCAAAACTAATTTTACTGCGCGTTTATACAACTGCTTACAGCAAGACTTGCGTTTTGTTCTAACAATGACACGTTGTTTATCCGTAATGCGTGCCTATTATACGCAACATCACTGAATAGAAAGGCGCTTATGTCAAATCACACGCACTGCTTGCACCCTGATATTTGCATCTCTCATGCGGCCCTTTTGTTGTGCAAAAACATAAAAAAAAGGTACGAATTCAGTGCGCTTTACAGAAAATCTGTGGCACACAATAATAATATATGCGGACGGTCAACATTCACTTCCCTATGTGCGAAAATTTTTCATGTTATGTGGAAATGTTTTCCTTCTGGCAGGCGTCTATACTTAAGGGTCGGAAAATACTAATTAAAAAAAAATAGTGTTTTTTTTTTTTTTGTCACAAAATTGACCCTTTGAACGTTATTTCATTTCACGTGAGTCTTGATTGACTGCCGGTTTTCCCGCAATGGCAGACCATATAATTATTATAGTAGTATTAGGCAGGTGTCATCATATGTGTGAAGGTTTTCATGTATGTGGATATGTTTCCTATCCGCGTACTTATACTAATAAAAAAAAAACTAAGAAAATGGTGATTTTCTCACTTAACAAATTGATACTTTGACTTCTTGGTTCAAGCCATTGGCAAACCATATATTTTGGTTTAAGCATTAGAACATGGTTCATCGGTTTATCATAGTGTTTGAAAGTTTTGTTGTATGTGGAATGTTCCTTCTGGAATTGCAGTAATATTTAATATATACAAAAAAATGTGAGATTGTGTTACCACCCAAAAATTGACACTTTGACCTTAGTTTGGTCACTCCTCACCTTTGAACCTTCCGTCGCCAGTTGGCAAACCATCATATTATGGTATAGAATTAAGGCAGGTTCATCATATGTTGCGAAGTTTTCATGTATGTGGAATGTCTTCTTCTGGAAATATATACTAAAAAAACTAAAAAAAAAAAAAAAAACAAGTGATTTCTCACAAAAAAAAATGTGATCTTTAACCTTGGTTGCCCATGGCAACACCATATATTTTTTTGGTATTAGGTACGATTCATCATATGTGCAAAAGTTTCATGTAACGTGGAATGTTTCCTTCTGGAAATTTATACTCTAAAAAAAAACTAAGAAAGTTGTTAATTTTTCTCACAAAAAAACTGATCTCTTTGAACCTTGGTTGCCCATCTGGCAACCATATATTCTGGTGGTATTTAGGCGGCACGTTCATCAATAAATGTGCAAAAGTTTCAATGTACGTGGAATGTTTTCCTTCCTGGAAATTATACCTAAAAAAAATACCCTTTAATAAAAATCCAGTGGAATTGTACCTCAAAAATATTGAATTTTGACCTAAATGACCTTTGACCTTTTCTGGCCGAACGCGTTCACGGAGACACAAGTTTTACACTCTGGTGGTAACCTTAACCCAAAACCAAAATTTATCAAATAAGAATCGTCGGTCTAGGCCCACAAGGAGGTAGTTCATGGAACACTTTTTTTGCTTTTCAAAAATATGAATATACAACATGACTTTTGACCGTGGATTGCCATGGCAACCTATTATATTTTCGTTAGATGACCAGACACTCTTATTACATATGTGAAGTTTTCATGTTCATGGTATAATGAGTTTTTGCTTGTTGGAGTTTTTATCTTTTTTATTAATAGAAAAGAAGTGATTTTCACACTAATTTGACCTTTTTGAGCCTCCCATTGAACTTTTAGACCTTTACTTCCTGAAGTCATGCAGAAACTGCTGGACGTTCAACCTATCACTACGGGCACCTTCACACCAAATTTGAAAGAAAAATCGGGCAACATTAACCGTTTTTGGGAGATATTAAGGAAAACAAAAATTCGCGCACACACACACCACAACTAAAAGTGAACGACATACCAAAATACACAAGAGGTAGGCAATCGCACGGATTCGCTGTGCTTAATTAAACTTCCAATCGCTAGCAACAACGCATGAAGGCCATATTAACGTCACAGGAAGAAAACCTTTCTCTCTTCCCTTGTGGCATAAGGCCTGCTATAACACGATAACTGCCCATGGGACTGTGTTGAGACGGGAGGCTAAGGGGGCTTTAAAAGCTGAAGAAAAAGCGCCCCCCCCCCCCCCCCCACTTTTTTGCCGTGGGTATTTTTTGGGCCCGACAAGTAAAAGCTGCATTATTATTTTATTGAACAGATATTGGGCCGGCCCTTCGATTATTAACCCCCGCACTTCAAAATTGGCATCACCCGGTCTCTACTGAATGAGTGCACTCTTTTTGGAATATGAGACGCACAATGAGTGGTTTGAATTGAAGATCTCATAGGTCTATCCATATGTTATGTTCAGTTTTCTATGGGTATCTTCAAACTTTACTCACTTTAAATACTCGTCCTTTAATTTTTCAACCGTCACTACAAAAAAAGTGAAAGCAAAACTTTCCAGCGCGGCTTCCGTCACGATGATGACGCTGAAGTACGTGTGAAGTATTCTAGATAAAAAGACAGGCCAACTAAATTTCCTGCCGTCGTAGTACCAATGCTTAAGGCCCAGTCACATTATTGCGGGGCAGGCACTGGCGGTGCAACTTGCGACGGTGCCAATTTTTGCTGCCCGCAGCTCCCCGCAGATGGGCCACGGGACCTGGCAGGTATTTCAGACCTGGATCTCTCCCGATTTGGCCCGGACTTGGACCCCGCAGGGATGCGCGACGGAAGTCAGGCGTAAGGTAGAGTTGCCCGCAGCCAAGTTTTGAACATGGCTATCAAAACTTGGTCGGCGGGTTTTAAGAATTGCGTGAGTGTTGCCCTGCAGAGGGCTACGCAGAACACCAGCAGGAAATGGCCCGTAGAGGCCCGCAACGCCAAGTCACAGGTAGTGTTAAACACGCTTGAAAGAAAGTAGGTTGGCCCTCCCCCCGTGGAACGTGTCGCAATTTCGTGCCAGAGCGTGTCTGTCCGGGATGAGGGGCATGTGCGCGTTTGTGTTTTTAGCTGGCAAGGAACGGTTGTTGGTACGGCCCATCCTACGTGTAGCCCGTCCTTTCTAGCGGGCAGGGAGCTGAGGTATACAAGGAAAAAGTGAGGGCATGTTGAGGGCAATTTACCTGCTTTCCTGCTGGTTTATCTGAAGCGGATCGCGCTGTGCGGGCAAAAGTTCGCTGGCGTTTCTGCGACTTCCTTCTGCCATGTAGATAGTCCCCTCAGGAGGAATTCCTCTCAGTTTCATCAGTCTGGTTTTTCGAAGAGAAGGAGGGAACCATCTCTCGCAGGATGGCTAACATGGCACGTATTTCAGTATCAAGCTACCAACGGGCATCATTCAGGAGTAGCAAATCGGCCTCCAAAACGACAGGTGACAAGTGCACAGCTACATCGCATCAGAAGGAGGGGATTCAGAGGAGGTGAAGGGAAGATGGTGTGACCGGGGGTGGTTGCGTACCGAGAGACGCGCAGACGATTTGGCTTGTACGACCAGCTCATTGTGGGAGTATATCAGCGGGACGAGCGAAGGGAAATTTTTTTAGTTACCGTTGAATTTCATGCGGATGCCTCCCCCAGAGAAATGATTTCAGACGAACTTTTTGCTGGAGAGTGGGTTCACCACCGCATAACCAAGCTAACCTCATCGTTCCGGAGATCCCTAGGAGCACTGGACGAAACTGGGCCACTTACACTTGAGACATCTTGGCTACCCGGGTGCAAACTACCCACAGGCATGTTCATGCTATTCAGGGGTTTGTGGCCCGGCTCTCCGAAGATACCTGAAGAAGCTCGCTCGGGCCCTTGCTCTTGCCCGCTTGGTGCGCTTCTTGGATGATCTCCAAAGTTGACTGACGTGGCATCTTGACACTATGAAAAATTATATGGCTTAGAAGTGATGACCTTTCCACCCGGGACCACTGCGTTTTATCATGACCGTTAGCGGCACGCGCACAAACCCTCGCGCCATGCAGGCAACTCTAAACGTCAGGTTGTCCAACGTTAGCTGGCACGCAGTGCCAGTTACATGATGGGCCCGAAGCTAAATCACGGACCCAGTCTGTAAGCTCTCACGCGCCTGGCATCGCATGCGCACACGTAGCACACGCAAAGATGACACCACTTCAAGTTACCACTGCAAATCCAGCAAGCACGTTCCACGCTGAAGAACCAACCCAAATTTTGGCCTGCCCGCAGAATTTTTGCTGCGTGCCATCAAAATCCATGCACGCAAGACAAAGCCCTGGTGTGGCCTGCCCCGCAAAATAATTGTGGACTGGGCCTTTACGACAAGCTGCGTTGTTTCTAACCAAATGGACGTGTTTCCGTTAATTGCGTGCCTATTTTATATGGCACATCACCGAGAATAGAAAGGCCGCGTATGTCCAATCTGCACCTGCCGCCCTCATATTTGGCATACTCCATGCGCCCCTTTTTGTTTAGTGGCAAAATTCAGTGCGGCTTCTACTTTACAGAAAATCTGTGCCACCACAAGGGAATATGATATGACGGAAGGCACATTCAACAATATGTGCGAAATTTCATGTATTGTCGGAATGTTTCGCGTTTCTGGAGTTACACTTAAAATACTAAAAAAAAAAATGTGATTTCTTCAAAAAAAATTGGCCTTTGACCTTATTTCACGTGACCTTTGGATTCCCGTGTCCCCCCCCCCCCCCCCCCCGCCCCCCCCCCCCCCCCCCGCCCCCCCCCCCATGGCTAACCATACATTATGGTTAGTATTAAGCAGAGGTTCATCATATGTGTGAAGTTTTCATGGTTTATGTGGAATGTTTCCTTCTGGAGATTATACTAAAAAAAAGCTAAGAAAATGTGATTTCTCAACAAAAATTGATCTTTTGACCCTTTGGTTGCCATTGCAACCATATATTCTGGTGGTATGAGGCAACGTTTCATCCTATGTAGCAAAGGTTTCATGTAAGTGGAGGTAGAGATGTTTCCCTTTCTGGAATAATTATACTAAAAAGAAAAAATAAAAAACTAAAAAATAAAAAACACGGAATAGGGGGGGGAAATTTTCCCAAAAATTGAATTTGACCTCTGACCTTTGACCTTTCTGCCGAAAAGTCACGGAGACACAAAGTTTACATTCTGGGGTACCTACCCACCCAATTTCAAAAGTAATCGGTCCAGCCCACAAGGATTGCAGTTATTTTTTTTTCGTGGAAACAATTTCTTTTTTCGTTCTTATAAAATGTTTAATATCACGTGGGTAATTTTACATTGGTTGGCCGTGGAAACTACCATATTTTTTTAGTGCCAAACACTCTTATTAATATGTGTGAACGTTTCATGTTTCATGGGAGTTTTTTCTTTGAAGTTATTATAAAAGAGTGATTTTCACATAATTTGACCTTTGTGACCTCTGCCCGTTTGACCTTCCTTACTTCCGGGAGTCAATGCCAGAACTGGGGTTCCCACCTAAGGAGCGATGGTAACAGAGGTGAGAAGAGAGAGGGAAGGTGCACCTTTCCCACCAAATTTGAAGAAAATCGGGGTTACCGTTTTGGAGGATATTAGAGAACAGGGCACGCTCGCGAACCGGTGGGGAGGTATTGATGGGGTGGTTTGTTCTCAACTCCCCTGTCCCCCCCCCAAAAGTTCTTCGTCGCGCGACGATAGTCGGGAAATCTGAAATGCCAGCTTGGAAATTTCTGATAATCTCAGGCTACTGCCACATTTTTCTCGACTGAGCCTGTGTCAACTTTGTTATAATATTTTCCAACTAGATTTCAAGTTGAGGGAATTATACCAAACGTGTTATTTCCCCTCACGTTAAAATTCAAACCACAAAGCTGTCTTTTTTTTTTCCACCAGGGGGGGGGGGGGGGGCAAACTCTTCTCAAGAAGCACATCCTCAAAATTTTTTCCGCTGGCGCTCCGCGCGCTTTTTTTTTTTTTTATTTTTAAAACCTTACCTCATGTGTTGTTCTTATTATCCAGATATCTTCCGAATAGCAACTTTCGGAGAAGCACACCAACAGAAGTTGAAAGCTGTTTTACAAATTACCAGGTGTTAAAAGACTGGCTTTTTTGAGTGGACCTATGTTGTTTGTTGGGCAACACTTGAAGTAATCTTTATTGCAGACATTCTGAATGCAGGTTGTTATTATGGAAATCTTACTTAATGGAAATTTTGGGGAGAGCGCGCTTCGGCGCGCATGGCGTCACGATTTTACAATCAGTCTCATGGACATTATTAAAGTAAATTATACCAGACACAGTTCTGTGGGATGCTAGGGCGCTTATAAGCCCCCTCCCCAAATTTTTTCCGACGCCCTCGACAAAATTGCGCAAAATTTCATATAGGCTAATATTGGTGAAGAACACATCGTTTGCGAAGTTCTTTCCTCTTTTTTCCTAACTTTTGAAGATTCTTTCTTCAGCCTCCGGCCTCGGGGCAAACATATTTTGTGAGAAAAAAAAGCTCTTTCGTTTCGTTCAGATCCTTAAACTGGGTAAATAAAGAATATTAAATCCCCGACGACGAAACCATGCAGTGCACCGAACAAATTTCCTTGGTTTTTGTCCAGATTCCTTCATTAAAAGCCCAAACTTTCAATTTTTCCTTAATGAAAATTCAATATATCCCCAAATTTTTCGGCGCTCTTCGGCGCCTTATATTTTGAGTTTGTGTATACCCATTTGCATCTGTCGGGACTTAAGAGTATCTGGGCCCCCAGTCTACACTGGCAGTGGCGCCCGCAACCCCATGTCGGCAAATCCAAGCACCATCCCTGGCTCAGTCTTGGCGTGCAGGTTTTTCGTTTGGCATTGAAGTATACCCCAAATTTCGGCGCGGCTGCGTCGCGCGCAATCTCTCAAAAGCCACGTTTGTAAATCCCTTAATGACATTATAGAGCACAAAGTCCAGTGAACTTTTTTATAGCATAAACTAGGTGTGCATTCTGAAAGACGTGCTTGTTAGTCCTAAACCCCGTGTTCAATACCTACCTGGGAGGTCTCGTATCATTTTTTCCTGCACCTATACGCTCTCCCTCCCGCCCTATTTCCATTGCTGGAAGCTGTTCGTCGGGATTTTCGTTCAAAATTAGTAAAATAAGATAGATGTAAAGTGCTTTGCGTCATACTCTATAATTATTAATTTTAGATTCCAGGTGTAAGAAAGCATTATGTCATTGCCCCATTTTTTTATAATTGATCCAGAAGCTTCCAGGAGGCCTATACTAGGTATATGCTAGCATTAGATGCCAGAATAGAAGGCATTAAGTAGTCAAAAGCGTGGTGGGGTGGTGCAGATGTTTGTTCACACGTATTCTCTCTTAGGGGTAACAACATACTTTTCTAACTTTCACCTAACCAACTCTTAGTAAATTCCCCTTAAATTATGACATTTTCAGCCATATATGATCAGTTTCAAAAGTCATCCGCAGATACAGACCATTTTGGCATCTAATCAACCTTAACCTTAGCAAAAAGTTTCTCAAAGAGGGGGAGGGGACACCCCCTCCCCTCAGCCCTCCCCCGGACGTCATCTTTATTTAGTGACAAAGGAGGATCCCACTGCTGTATTAAAAGCATGGCGCATAAAAATGGTGCGATTTACGCTCCACCATTCAGTTGTGAAAAAATATCCATCCAGTCGGATTTGGGCACCTTCACACCCCCCCAAACATATGACCCTGCTACGGTCCCTGATTTAAGAAAACAAAAATTGGACACACACACACACATTACTAAAAGTGACTGAAAAATCCAAATACAAGAGGCATCCACGGAATTTGCTTATCCTCATCGCAGCACAGGCATGCTAGGCGTATACTAGAAGACGCACATCCAATGTGGAATCCAAAGATACGCCGCATAGATTCCAAACTCCTATACCCTACCCGTTAGGCTCAGTGCTTCCCCCTGGAGACGCTAATCTCGGGGCGGAAGTGTTTATTTGACACGCGCGCGTTCTTTCCGCGATTTTGCGTACAAAAATAAGAACGCGTCACA